>JADGIZ010000451.1:0-13463 GCA_027604665.1 Polyrhizophydium stewartii
GCGGGGCGGCCTGCACCGGGGCAGAAGCGGCCTGGGCGGGAGCCGGAGCAGCCTTGGCGGGCGGCGGCATGGCCTTGGGCGGCGAGGCAGCCTTCTGCTGCGGGACGGGCTGGGCAGCCGGGGCGGGAGCGGGGGTAGTCTTGACGGCGGTCGTCTGGGTATTCTGCTTTGCCTGGGGCTGCTGGGCCTGCGCCTTCTGCTGGGTGGCCTGGGTGGCGGGCTTGGTCTGTGCCGAAGCGGCACGCGAGTGGTTGGTCGAAGACGGGGCGGAGGTCTTGGAAGGCGAAGCGGGCGTGTCAAAGAGCATGCGGATGCTGGTGAGCACGTCGTCGTCGTCGTCGCGGGCGGCGCGCTGCTGGGCAGGCTTCTGCTGGGCGGGGGCGGCCTTCTGCTGGACGGGGGCGGCCTTCTGCTGGGCGGGAGCGGCCTTCTGCTGGGCGGGAGCGACCTTGGCTTGGACGTTTTTGGTCGGCGACCTGGCAAAGGTCTCGGCCGGCATCGGCTGGCCGTAGACCATGTTGGACAGGGCGGCCGAGAACTCGTTGTCGTTGTGGGCCTCGTGGCGCGAGGGCAGCGTGGGGCGGGTGACCTTGGACTGCGCCTGCTGGGGCAAGAGCGGGGTCGAGGGGAGCGGGGTCAGCGAGCGCATGTGGCGACATGCGAGTGTTGCCTGGCATCACGGCAACTTGCCTGGGCGGGCTGGGCAGTCTTCTGCTGGGTCGAGGCAGGGCGGGCCTGCTGCTGGGGCTGGGCGGCCTTCTGCTGCGCAGGGGCGGTGGCCGGACGGGCTTGCTGGGCGGGAGCCGGCGCGGGGGCCGCCTTGGCGGGCGAAGCGGCCTTCTGCTGGGCCGGCTGGGCAGCGGGCTTGGCCTGGGCTGAAGCGGCGCGAGAGTGGGCAGCCGACGCCGGGTTCGAGGCGGCGGCCTTCTGCTGGGCAGGCTGGACAGGAGCAGCCTTGGTGGGCGAAGCGGCCTTCTGCTGCTGCTGGGCCGGCTGGGCGGCGGGCTTGGCCTGGGCCGAGGCAGCACGCGAGTGCGCAGCCGAAGCCGGGGCAGAAGCCTTGGACGACGAGGAGGGCTATATCGAAGCGCGAGAGGCGAGGCGCGAGGCGCGGAGGAGTGCACAGGCAGGTGGAGACGGCGACCGGGGACGGGGGCGTGACGCGACGCGTCCGTGGATGGCGACGCGTCAGCATGGGGGTGGGTGGGGCTGGTGCGGACCACAATGGCACAGCCGCGGCAAGCGCACGCACCGCGACCTTCTGGGGAGAGTTTTTGACGGCAGCGGTAATGATGTTCTTGCCGGAGGCGAGCTTGGCGTTGACGTCGAGAGCCTTGGCGAGGTTGGCCTTGGGGTTGGCGGCGTCGGCCGAGAAGTCGTCCCACTCGATGAAGCTGATGTCGGACGAGTTGGAGGCCTTGCGGGCAAGCTCCTTCTCATGGGCCTGTTGACGAGCGCGGGCGGAGCAGGCGTAGTGGGGCGGGGTCACCACGGGCATTACGCGGCGCGGCGCATTGTGAGCACGGGGATCGCGCGAGTGATCTCGGTGGAGCAGCGGGTGCGCGGCGCGAGGGGAAGAGGCGGCAGCGAGGCGGCCGCGTGACATACGCACCTTGACGTTGTTCACGGCCGAGGGCTGGGCGACGGCGACGCTGGTCTTGTTGGAGGGCATAGCGAGCGGTATCGGACAGAGGACGGAAGAGAGGGACGAGAGAGAGGACGCTGAGTGCGGGTCGAGGGATCGAGAGCGAGTGCGAGAGCGAGAGCGAGAGCGAGAGCGGGCGCTTGTGAGGCGTGCGGCAAGCGGCGAGCAGCGGACGCGCGGCTTTTATGGGGCAGCGCGGCGGGCGTGGACTCGGGCGGCGCCTCGCGGGCATGGGGATGCGGCGCTCGTGGGAGGCGCAGCCGCAAGCATGGAACGCGTTCCACGGCGCATCCACGCGCAGTCGCGCGCCGCGCGAGCGACTGCCCGCCAGATGACGCCGGGCGCAGGCGCAAGCACTTGCGCGGGGCGGTCGGGCAGCGGCGGCGGCAGCGGCGGCGGCGACGAAGGTGCTGAGGGCGAGGCGCCCGAGGCCGCGGGCATTGCGCGGCTGCGCGCGGCGGCGGTGCGGCGGCATGGGCTGCAGTGGCCGCCGCACCCGCGGCAGGCGGCGGCAGCGGCGTTCGTCGGGGCGTCAGCGGCTGCGGCGCTCGCGGCGCAGGTGCCGGCAATGCAACCCGCGGCGCTGCGCGCGGTGGCCGCGACGTGGGCCGCCGGCTGGCTCGGGCTCACGGCGCTGCTCGGCGTCGCCCTCATGCGGTCCGACCCCGCCGACCGCGGCGCCCTTGGACGCGCTTCCACTGCAGCGCCAGCCATCTCCACTGCGCCGGCCAACGCCGCCTGCGTCGGCGACGGCCTTGAGGACGGCACGCCGACCCAGTTCTGCCTCGTCTGCGAGGCCCATGTGTGCGTCGCCGCCCGCCAGGCCGCTGCCTATGCCGCCTGCGCGCTTCGCTCACGAGCGCGCATCGCATCGCATCGCCGCGTCACTCTGCATCGCTTGCGCTCTGCGCCGGGCCGCGCATAGCCGCATCGACTCGCTGCACTGTCGCTACTGCAACAAGTGCGTGCGCCGTATCGACCACCACTGCTTCTACGTCAACAACTGCATCGGATACCACAACTACAGGTGCCCACGTGCCGCTCTCCGCCACGCAGGCCACGCAAGACGCACAGCCTGACCAGCCACGTGCAGGCTGTATCTGCTGACAATGGGCTCGACATTTGTGTGCGCGGCGAACACGGCGTGTCTCTCCGTGGCGGCGCTGGCCGCCATCTTTCTCGATCCCGACTATGAGTCGCGCATGGGCAAGAGAACCTCTCTGCGAGCGACCCATCCGACGCATCGCTGACGGTGGTTCACGGCGCGCACGCAGAGGCCGCGACGGGGCTCACGCGCACGACGTTGCGCACCATCAACGCCGTCGACGCCCTCCTGTCGCTCACCGTGACCGCATACCTGCTCTATCTGCTCCTTCTCCACGCGTATCTGGGTGCGTCCTGCATCGCCCGAAGCTGCACGATCGCATCGCGCTGACTGCAGCCTGCAGTCGCCAACGGGCTCACGACGCTGCAGTACTCGCACAACAAGCGCGAGCGGCGGAGGGCAGGCCAGTTGGCAGCAGAGGCGGCATCCGCGGACGGAGCACACCGATCCGCATCGTGCTTCCCGCCCCGCATGCAGGTTGGTCACAATCGAATGCGGCCGCAGAGCGCACGGAAAGCGAGCTGACTGCGCGAACGCATGCGCAGTGTGCGTTGTTCTGCCGACCCGCCCGCCGCTCGGCGCGGATCAGCCCGCTGGACGGGGATATCGGCGCGGGGCCGGGCATGCGCGCTGCCGGCCCCGTGCGCAGTCTAGAATGAGCAGGCGTGGCCAAAGGCTCGGCCCAGGCCGATGCATTGGAGTCTCTTCATCTGTATCCGAGCCACGACCACCACGACGAGGCGGGCTTGCCGCGGCCCGCGGCCTTGGGACCCACGAAGTTGTCCATGCAGCTCTTGTATGCCAGCAGCAGCTCGCCGCACTTGGCCACGGCCTTGCGCGCCACGTCCTTGTCCTGCACACGCCCCGCGCGCCCAGGCGACATTGCATCGCGCAGCGTCAGCAGCAGGTCATTCCGCGCCGCCTGGCTGATGGCCGCAACCCACGCCGTTGGGCGCTGCCTCGGTCTCGAAGCACGCAAAGAAGGCCTCGGCAGGCGCCGCGCACTTCTTGAGCTTGAGCGGGAAGTACTGCGGCAGCTCGAGCTCCTCGGGTGTGAACACGCGCGCGGGTGCCTGCGCGGGTGCCGGGGCGGGTGCGGCCATGCCGTGTGGTGTCGGTCGCGGGGTGGCCGGGCAGTCCAAGATCACGCCAGCACTCGCCGTCGCCATGTGAATCATATGCTCGCGCATGACTTGCACAGCGCGCCCTCAGGATGCGCGGCTGTGTCCGCTGCTCGCGGCGAATCCTTGCTCGTCCTCTCCGATTGGATTCACTTGTGAGCGCGCAGTCGCGACGACCGCACCACACCGCACCCCTCGAGCGGGGCGACCCGGCCCGCGCGCGGCGCGTGCATCCACGGACGCACACGCAGCCGCATGCGTCCGTGCGCGCACCCGCCGCGAGCAGCGTCTCCCGCATCCATCCGTCCGCGCATCCATTCATCCATCCATCCGCCCATGGCCGACTCTGGGCATTTTCGGCGACAGCGCCGAGTCTCGCTGCTGACACCCGCGCGCCGCGTGCAGTTGTGCTTCCGGAACCCTGAACATGTCCAAGGTCCCTGCCATTCTCGCCCCCACCGAGGCTGACATCCAGCTCCTCCTTGCGGCCCAGGTGCGCGCCGTGCTTGCCGTGAGCGCCGAGACGTGCACGGCCGCTGTGGTGCTGACGCTGGCGCTATCTTGCCCCGCAGTCGCACATTGGCACCAAGAACGCCGATGTCCGCATGGAGCCGTACGTCTGGAAGCGCCGCGCCGACGGCATCAACGTGATCAACATCGGCAAGACGTGGGAGAAGCTCGTCTTCGCCGCCCGCATCATCGCCTCGATCGAGAACCCCGCCGACGTGTGCGTGCTCTCGGCCCGCCCCTATGGCCAGCGCGCTGCCCTCAAGTTCGCCCAGTACACGGGCGCCCAGGCCATTGCCGGCCGCTTCACCCCGGGCACGTTCACCAACTACATCACCCGCTCGTTCCGCGAGCCGCGCCTGATCATTGTCACGGACCCGCGCACCGACCACCAGGCCATCAAGGAGGCGTCGTACGTCAACATCCCCGTCATTGCCTTTGCCGACACTGACTCGCCCCTCAAGTTTGTCGACGTTGCCGTCCCGACCAACAACAAGGGCAAGCACGCCATTGGCCTTGCCTGGTACCTGCTCGCCCGCGAGGTCCTCCGCCTCCGCGGCACCCTCTCGCGTGCCCAGCCCTGGGACGTGATGGTCGACATGTTCTTCTACCGCGACCCGGAGGAGGCCGACAAGGAGGCCGAGGCCGGCGCCGAGAAGGCCGAGGAGTCTCCCGAGTGGATCGCCACCGAGGAGACTGCCGCCAACCTCGAGTGGGAGGCCGACGGCGCCGGCGCTGCTGGCGTTGCTGCCATCGCCACCGCCGCCGGCGAGACCGGCGACTGGGGCGCGGCTGCCGAGTCGGCCGACTGGAGCGCCGAGGCCCCCGCTGCCGGCGGCTGGCAGTAAGCCCACCCCCCTCTCCTGACCCCACCCACCATCTGGGCCGCGCGCGTGCGCCCACCCAATACACGCGACGCGCCGCAGGTGTGCCTTGGACACTGCACGCATATATGCACACGTTTCTGCGATGCTGCTTCTTTTTCATGTCGAGACGCCGGCGTGCGTGCCCGGTGGGCCACGCTACCTGTGCTGCCGCGTGCGGCCCTCGAGTCGGCCCGATCGCGCGCTGGCATCGGGGCGGGCGCCGGCGACCGAAGTTCGCCGACTGTCTGGCTCTGCGGGTTCGCCCAGATCGACCTCAAACCGGGCAATGTCTCTGTTCAGGGTGTCGATCTGTGCGTTGACTCTTGTCCACTCGTCGATAATGTCCTTGAACTCGTCGCCGAGCTGGTCGTACTGCTGCACGTCGGCGGCGACGGCGCGGATGGCGGCCTCGATCTTGGCCGACGCGGCGTCCATCTGCTCGCTAGCGCGCCGGATCGCGGGTCCGTGAGGGCCAGACTCGATGGCATCAACGAGCTCGATGCGCAGCCACTCGAGCTTGAGCCTCAGGTTGGTGTGGATGGCCTCAAAGTAGGTTGCAAACGCATCGTGCCGCTCTGTCTCGGTCTCGCCGCAAAAGGCCACGACCCAGCTCGCGAGCGAGTGCGTCGTTCGCTCGAGCGCCGCGACGGCCGTCTCGATGCTGTCGATGGCCCTGAGCATCGCGTCGGCCAGCTGCGCCTCGGCGGCGTCGAGATCGTCCAGCGAGGCGTCGACTTGTTGCGGCAGCGCCGCGATGTGGGCTGCCGTCACATGCGACTCGGGGATGCCGTGCACCAGCGCTGCGAGCGTCGTTGCGTGCTCGATGATGGCGGCGTCAACGCGCCTGCTGTACATGGCTTCGACCGCCGGCGAGACCTGGACATCGGGCGTCAGCGCGATTGCGTGCATGCTGCGTGCGTGCGGCAGACCCACTTTCTGTGCCAGATCCTTGTGCACCAGCTGCGTCCAGTCGTCGCCGGTGAGGCCCAGATGTGCCAGAGAGGCGGCCGGCGCTGAGGCGAGATCGCGCAGCACGGCGTCGGACGCGCGCAGCCGCCACACGGGGATGAGCGCCTGGTAGTACGACGGGAGGCGTCAGCAGGCATGCAGCGCACCTCGCGCGGGGAACACAGGTGGGCTGGCAGGCACCCACGTTGCCTGTGTCCGCAGCCTCGATCAGGATGTCGTCGGTGATGGCCTCGAGCATGGCGGCCTTGACGGCCTCGATGTCTGCGGAAGCCGCGCTGGACCCGCGCACGCCACGCGCGCGCGCAGTCTGTGGACCGTCGAGCAGAGCAAGCAGCGGCGAGTCGCCGTCGCCGCCCAGCAGCACGAGGTCGTCGTCGTCGTTGTCGTCGCCGTCGTCCTTCATGCCGACGAGCCCGCCGATGGTCGAGTCGCCCTCGAAGCCGACGTGCGGGTCCTCGTGCACGACCCAGCTGAGCATGTCCGGATCCTCGGCCGCCGGCACCGCGCGCGGCTGTGCGGGCGCGGGCGACGGGGCATGGGCGGCCCGAGGCCGCCGTCTGGACGGGCTGACGAGCATTTGGCTCGGACGAGGGCAAGTCCGCCAGCGCGCGGCTGGCGCACGGCGACCAACGGGCGGCGTCACGCACAGCGGCGGGGGCCGCAGTCACCGTGGCTCGTGTGGCCACCGGGCCGTTGCCCAGATCCGCGGCGTCTGGGTGCAGCCCGCCGCGCACGGGTGGAGGGGGAGGCCCTCTGGAGCGGGCGGCCACTGCGCTTTGCCCCGAGATCATGACCTCGCCAAAGCACGACGACGCTGCGAGCCCCGCGGCAGGCAGCCCGCGCCCGGCCAGCCCCGCCAAGGCGGCGCCCGCGCCGAGCAGCCCCACGCGGGCCGCGCCCAAGAGCGCCGAGGCGGGCGGTCCGCGGAGCCCCGCCAGGGACGAGCCGCGCAGCCCGCCAAGGCGCGCCGCGAGCCCCACCAAGGCTCGCAGCCCGTCCAAGGCCCAAGTGCGTTTTTGTTTCTCTCGGCGGGCTTCGGACCTTGGCGGCCCTCCCCCCGCACCGCAAGCTCACACACACGCCCGCACCCTCGCAGGCCAAGCCCGCGGCCGAGCCGCCCGCGGACGGGCCCGCCGACGGCGCCAAGTCGGTCGCCCAGGCCAACAGCGAGATTGCCAGCGCCATCGAAAAGGCCAAGGCCCGCCTGGCCGCGGCGGAGCCGTCGCGCAGCGGTGGGTCGTGGTCGTGTGCCGCCCGGGCGTGTTCTCGAGCCCGGGCGCAGCAGGCGCTTGCGTGAATGACCTCCTGCTGACGCGGCTGCGCCTGCAGGCGACGCTGCCCCCGCGCACGGCATCAAGCGCCCCAGCGAGGACACGGACCACGAGGCACGCCCGCCGCCATCGTCCGGCTACCGCCGCCGCAGCGACAGCCCCGCCCAGGCGCACGCCGAGCCCCCGAGCTCTGGCGCGTACGGCTCGCACCAAGGCCACGACCAGGCAGGGGGCTACGGCGGCCCGCAAGCCGGCGGATACGGCGGCGGCAACGGCCCGGCGCCAGGTGGCTACGCCGGCGGGCCGCCGCCGGGAATGTACAGCTCGGGCGGCCCGCCGCAGGGCATGTATGGCGGCCAGCAGCCGCCCATGGACCGCAGATACGGCCCTGGCCCGTCGGGCGGCCCCATGTACGGTGCGCCAATGGGCGGCGGCCCGAGTGGCATGGGCGGTGGTGGCGGCGGCGGCGACCGCAGGTCCGTCGAGCTCGTTATCCCGCCGGGCAAGGTGAGAAGCAGCGACGGCGCTGATCGGGCTTGCGATTGATCGGCACGGCGTCGCTGACCCGAGATCTCGCTGCAGGCCGGCATTGTCATTGGCCGCGGAGGAGACACTCTCCGTGGAATCGAACGCCAGTTCAACGTCCGCGTGCAGCTTGAGCCCTGTGCGTGCTTGCACCCTCCGCTTGTCCGCTCGCAACTCAGTCATGCGTCGTCTTGGGCGGCATTGCTGACGAGCACGCATCTCACCTTCCGCGCCACAGCTGGCGGTGGCTCCGACATCCAGAAGATCGCAACCTTTACGGGCGCGGAGCGCGACGTCGAGGAGGCCCGGCGCGCGGTCCAGGATATCATCCTGGGCCTGCCGCGCGGCTCCAACAGTGGCTACATGGGCGGCGTGCCCCCAGGCTATGGCGCACCGCCGACCGCCTCGTTCCCGCCTGTCGGAATGGCCCCGTCGTACGGAACCACGACCTCGATTGTGATCCAGGTCCCGACCGCGAACGGTGCGTTGAGTCTGTCCGCTTGCTGCGCGATGCGGCTTGGATCCGCGCACTCTGACGCCGTGGCTCGCAACGCGCAGTCGGCCTGATCATTGGCAAGGGCGGCGAGACCATCAAGGTGCTGCAGCAGCGCAGCAATGCAAGGATCACGGTGGCCAAGGAGCACGAGATGGAGCCTGGATCGACGACGCGCAACATCACGCTTGCAGGCACCGAGAGCTCCATTGCCAGTGCGCAGCAGCTGATCACCGAGATCATCCAGCAGCAGCAGTTCCAGCGCGTAAGATGGCGGCTGCGGTGGCGTCTGGTGGCACGCCCGTGCGATCCCGCGCTGACGCGCCGACGGCCTCGCGATGCTATCGTGGCGGATTGCAGCAAGTCGCGGCCTACGGCCCGCCTCCGGGCGGCTTCAGCAGCTTTGGCCAGTACTGCGAGGTCATTATGGTGAGTCGGCTGTGCACCACGATGCCTGCTTGCCCACCCGCCCGCTGCAAGCGTTGTTTTGATGCGTGATTGATATGGGTTGCCTGATGTGTCTCGTACTCGCTGCTACTGTCGCCCCGCCTTGCCTCGCCTCGCGCGCATCGCCTCGCCTCGCCCGCTCGCGTGCCCGCCCGCTCGCCTCTGCCGCCCCTGGCCGTGCCTCCCGCGCATGCCTAACCCCGCGCCCCAGATCCCCGCGCCAAAGGTATTTTGCCCCGGCCGTGCGTCGCAGCAGCAGGCCCCGACTCCTCGCGAGCACGCCCGCTATGGATCGGGGCTGTCGGTCGCGCCACCTCGTTTAACGCTCCGTGTGTCTCCCCGCTAAGGTCGGACTCGTGATTGGACGAGGTGAGGCCCGACCCGTCCGGACGCCCCCGCTTCGCCTCGTTCCGCCGCTCCGACTTGCGCCGCCGTCTCGTCTCCCCCCGCCCGCGCGAGCTGCGTGGCCCTGGACGGGACGCTGCTGCTCTTTGCCCGTGCATCTGTGCCGCCCGTCTGCCTCGGATCGACCCTCTACGCATGCCCGCCCGCAGGAGCGCCGATCGCGCCAGCCGCGTAGGCCCGCCGCGCATCGCAGACGCAGTTGACTTACGCATGCCCCCTGCCGCTCCTTGCATTCACTCCTCCGCCGTGCTTGCCAGGTGGCGAGACCATCAAGGCAATCCAGAACGAGTTCATGGTCAATCTCAAGGTTGACCCGAACACTGACGCCAACGGCGAGCGCCGCATCGCCATTTATGGTGCGTCTGGCTCTTGCATCACACATCATGGCCACTGGCGACTCCTCCCAACGGCAGCTGACACGCTCGCCGCGCGCGTTGCAGGCCAGCCCGAAAACGTCACTCGTGCCAAGGACGCCGTCTTTGAGCGTGCAGGCGCGGTGGGTTCTGCCTGACGCCGCGGTGCAGGCGTTGGCAATGCTGGTATACGGCTGTGCGTCTGACGTGACCGTCCTCGGCGTGCAGGGCCGTGGAGGCCGCGGAGACCGCGGCGGCGGCGGTGGCGATCCCTACGGCCAGCAGCAGCAGCAGCAGTACAGCTACGCCTTCCAGACGCCCGGCTCGTACGACCAGACGCAGCAGCAGCAGCAGCAGCCGCAGGGCTACGACTACTCGGCCTATGGCCACTACGACCCGAACGCGTATGGCGGCGCGCCGGCGCAGGCCGCGGCGCAGCGATCGCCCACGGGCCACGCCGGCGGCGCGCCGGGCGACGGCCAGCAGGGCATGCCTGGCGGCGCCCCCGGGTACGACGCAAGCCAGTATCCAGGTTACGACCCCAAGGCATACGCCGAGTACTATGCCCAGTACGCTCAGTACTATGGCCAGAATGCCGCGCCTGCTGGTGGCGACGACAAGTGAGCCAGGCACGGCACGCGCATCTAACCTGCGTGAGCAGCTGCGGCGTGCGAGTGTGCGCTCTCTCTTTCAATCTCCCTCTCTCTCTCTCCCTGAACGCAGGGCAGCAACAAAGATGATGCTTTTCGTTGCAGTGTGTCTGATGCTGGCTGGTTGCCGTACATCCAAATGGACAGATGTCCCGAAATCGACTAGCTCAGACTCTCCCCGACTACCGAAATGTTCCGTGCGGCCCGTGCCTCGACCCTCGTAAGAGCACGCACGGACAGGCGCTTGCCGCCCGCCGACGCTGACAGCGGCTCTTCGCCCCCACGACCTGCTCGCCCGCGCGCCGCCTGCGCGTCCACGGCGCATCCGACGACTCCCCGCCCCGCGCCGCCCGCACCCGGCCCCGTGATCCGCGCGGCCGTTTTCTGAACGGGCGACGGCCCCCACCGCCAGCTCCTGCGCTCGCAGGCCCGCCCGCAGGCCGCCCTGCGCGTGCAGCCGCACCAGCAGCGCAACCTGTCCATCCACGAGCACCTCTCGATGGGCCTGCTGCAGAAGTACGGCATCAAGACGCCGCGCGGCGCCGTCGCCAAGACGCCCGCCGAGGCCGAGCGGATCGCCAAGGAGCTCGGCACGGACGATCTGGTCATCAAGGCGCAGGTGCTCGCGGGCGGCCGCGGCAAGGGCCACTTCGAGTCGGGCCTCAAGGGCGGTGTCCGCGTCGTCTACTCGTGAGTGCTTGCCCCGGACCTGCTCGGCGCTGCAAAGGCCTGCGCGGCCCCGTGCCCCGCGGTGCTCGGCTTGGCGCTGCATGCCTTCGTCGCGCGCCGCGCTGTTGCTGATGGCGGCCGCCCTCGCAATCGTGTCTTTGCTGCCGACCGCCGGCCCGCTCGCTGCCGGTCCGCCCGCCGCCCGCCGCCCGTCCCGCGACGCAGCGCTGACGAGATCAAGGACTACGCCGAGAAGATGATTGGCAACAAGCTGTTCACCAAGCAGACCGGCGCCGCCGGCCGCATCTGCAATTCGGTGAGCAGCATTGCCGACACTGCCCCGATGGCCCTGCTGCTGCTGCCAGCGCTGACGCCCGCGGCCGCGCTTGCCCAGGTCTACGTCGTCGAGCGCCTCTACGTCCGCCGCGAGTTCTACTTCGCCGTTGTCATGGACCGTGCCACCCAAGGCCCCGTCATCATCGCCTCATCGCAGGGCGGCATGGACATTGAGACTGTCGCCCACGAGAACCCGGACGCGATCGTCACGCACCCCATCGACATCAACGCCGGCCTGCAGCTCGCCGACGCCCGTGCCGTGGCCGTCAAGCTCGGCTTCCACGGCAAGGCCATCGACGAGGCCGCCCAGACGTTCATGAACCTCTACCGGATCTTCATCGAGAAGGACTCGACGATGATCGAGATCAACCCGCTGGCCGAGATCCAGAACGGCGACGTGATGTGCATGGACGCCAAGTTTGGCTTTGACGACAACGCCGACTTCCGCCAGAAGGACATCTTTGCGCTGCGCGACACCACGCAGGAGGACCCCCGCGAGGTGGCGGCCGCCAAGTGGAACCTCAACTACATTGGCCTCGACGGCAACATTGGCTGCCTCGTCAACGGCGCCGGCCTCGCCATGGGCACCATGGACATCATCAAGCTGCATGGCGGCGAGCCGGCCAACTTCCTCGACGTTGGCGGCTCGGCGCGCGCCGACCAGGTGGCCGAGGCCTTCAAGATCATCAGCTCGGACCCGCATGTGTCGGCCATTCTGGTCAACATTTTCGGCGGCATCATGCGCTGCGACGTGATTGCCGAGGGCATCATCTCGGCCGTCAACCAGCTCGGCCTCAAGCTGCCGCTGATTGTGCGCCTGCAGGGTACCGAGGTCGAGGCCGCCAAGAAGCTCATCCGCGAGTCTGGCCTCCGCATGTACTCGATCGACGACCTTGACGAGGCCGCCAGCCGCGCCGTCAAGCTCAGCAACATCGTCACGCTTGCCAAGCAGGCCGGCGTCGCCGTCAAGTTCGAGGCGGCCTAAGTCGAGAGTGTACTCACACACGCGCGCGCTTGCCAGCCTGCTTGCTTGCAACCGCTCTCCTCTTGCCTCTGCTCTCCGCCTCTGCCCCGCGTATCTCGCGGCCCGCTCCCACCATCTATGCCCCAGCCACCCAACATCGCCTCTATGCGCGCACCGAGCCTCCCCGACGCCTGCGCCTGCAAACGTGCGAGCGTGCGGGTTGCATGCGCACAAGTCCATCCAAATTCAATCAAAAGTATCTGCCCACATTCCGTGTGCCGTGTCGGTGCTCCCACCTTTTCTCTGCCGCCGCCCCAACTCTCGTCCTGCTCGCTGCGCCAGAAGCAGCCCGCGATCTCGCACCCACTCTTCCGCCGAACCTCTTTCGCCTTTTGCCTCTCTGTGCTCAGAACCAACCAGTCACTCCGCCCCTACTAAATCTCGTCGCAGCGTCCTGTGCGCTGCCCAAACTTCGTCCCCCAGCCCGTCCCGAGCCCGCCCCTCTCGCGTGCCTTTTGTCGCGTTTCGCGCCGGATCTCCCAGTTCGCGACCTGCCGTCCCGCAAGGCCGTCTTCCCGGCGGCCCAACAGACCGCCTAATCGTGCGAGAGTCTCGACTGTGCCGCCCCGCCGACACACGCTGCCGAGCGACGCTCTCGCCCCTGACGCGAGCCACAAAGCCTGCATTCGACGAGGCCCGCAATGGAAGCCAAACGAGCAAGCGGCTCTGCGGGCGTGAGGGGAGCCAACACGGGTGAAATGGCTTCTCTTGGCGCATCAAGCACGCTGGGGCCTGCCGCCGATGCCGCCGCCTCGCTGCCGCCTTACGTCGGGCCAGCGAGCAACAACCCATCTGCCACCAAAGCCGCCACCGCCGTTACGACAACGACCGCGACCGCGACCACGACCGCGGCTGCCGCCGCCAAGCCCCGCACGCGTCGCGGCAAGCGGTCGCCGCCCGTGACCATCAACCTGACCAACTGCAAGTACGACGTGGTCCGCGACTGCGCGCTTGATTTTGGATGCAAGATTGTCGAGGATCCTGCTGCGTGGTGCCTCTTTTGGATCGACACTGGGGTGTCGATCGAGCGGGTGCTGGAGATGTGGGTCCCGCCGTGTGTGTGTGTGTGTGTGTGTG
>JADGIZ010000452.1:0-13433 GCA_027604665.1 Polyrhizophydium stewartii
GCGAGCTCGCGGCGTGGTGGGGCGTTCTGGGCCTGCTCGTGGTCTCGGGGCTCGGCGCCTTGGTTGCGCTGCTGTTCATTGCGGCGCCGTTTGGTGGGGCTCGCCTTGTCGGGGGACAGCGGCCACTTGGGGGCGGGGGTCGCCGGCAGCCAGCGCTGACATGGCGCCGGCCGCCACGAGCGCAGGCAAGTTCGCCAACAGCGCCTGGGGTCCGCTGCTCGACGGAAGGCTGTCGTGGGGCCTGTTCGAGGCAATCCCGCTGGCAGCATTCTGGACGTCGCTGCTCGTGGGCGTGGACGCCCGGTCACTCGGCGGCGTGCAGTGGGCCGTCGCCGGCTTGTTCTCGCTCCATTATATCAACAGGTGCGCCGGTGCGAGTGTGCCTCGACGCTTGCACAGGCCCCCCGCTGACGCCGGCCATGCAGGTCGCTGGTGTACACCGTGCGTGCGCCGGCCATTGCGCCGATCCCCCTTGTTGTGTCGCTGGCGGCGGCGGCCTTCAACTCGCTCAACGGATATGCCAACGGCCGCTGGGTGTCTGTGTTTGGCGACGGCGTGCTCAAGGCAACCAAGCCATATGACCCCCGGTTCCTGGTCGGGCTCGTGATGTTTGGGGTGGGCATGTGGATCAACATCTCGTCGGACAACATCCTGTTTGCGCTGCGGCGCAAGCGGACCAGGCAACAGGCGGAGGCGCAGCCGCAGGGTGAGACACAGACGCAGGGCTCGGCTGAGCACGCCGCCGACGCTGCGCCACAGAAGGGCCGCGGGTATTCGATTCCGCGCGGCGGTCTGTTCGAGCTCGTCTCGTGCCCGCACTACTTTGGCGAGTTCGTCGAGTGGGCCGGCTTCGCGATCGCGGCCGCGAGCCCCGCCGGCGCCGTCTTTGTGTTCTTCACGATGGCCAACCTCGTTCCGCGCGCGCTCAAGCAGCATGCGTGGTACCGCGAGACATTTGGCGACCAGTATCCGGCCAACCGCAAGGCAGTGTTCCCGTATGTGCTTTGCAGACGCCGGCGGCACTGCGGTTGGTGGCACGGCTGGCAGCTCTATAAACATCGATGCTCGTTCATTTGAGGCGGCTGTTGGACGAGTCCACCTCGAGCGGGAACAGATTGTTCAAGAGCCGCATGGTGAGCATGCCAAAGACGAATCCGCCAATGTGAGCGCTGTATCCGATGTTGAAGGCGGTCGTGTCGGGCCAGACGGGCATTGCTGCTGGCGATCGCGCCGCATCGAGCGCCCCTGCGAGCTGCAGTCCCATGCCGAGCGCGCGAGATGCGATCATGGCAATGAGATCGGCCAGCCGCTGCTCTCGGAGATGCCGCCGCGAGCGCTCGCGGCCTGTCAGGATGCGCCAGAGCGCGACCGAGATGAGGTACGTTTCGGCGCCAATGAGCGCAAACACGCCGCCGGATGCGCCGCACATTGAAAAGGTGGTCGGGAACAGGCCCGAGAAGAGGCCGATGATCTTGGCGTCTTCGGTGGGCTTGCCCGCGATCCAGTTGGAGAGCTGGTCGCCCGCCTCGCGCAGCCACTCGCGCGCGGGCTCGATCGTCAGCCGCGACCGCGAGTCGCGCAGCATGGTGCGCTCGAGGATTTGGGATGCGGCGCCGGCGATGCCGCCGCCGTAGAACAGCAGGCTCGAGCGCCAGAAGCCGAGGTCGAGGAAGGCGGCCGACGTGGCCATGGAGTACATGTTGGTGAACCAGTGTCTGCGCAGCGGCGCCGGCACTTGGCATCAGCGTGCGCGCGCAACAGGAGGAGCGGCGCAAGGCGCATGCCGATGCTACGCACAGCAGGTCCGAGTGGCGGAACATGTGAGTGACAAAGGTGTGCTTGGGAGTGAGCAGCTTGAACCTGGGCTCGACTTGGAACGACACGAAGCCGTGCTCGCGCACATATGCGGACGACAGCGGCGGCCGGGTGATAAAAAGCTCCTTCCAGTACGTCGTGAGCAGCGACGGCAGCGTCAGGGCCGCCGTGCCGACGACAAAGAGCTGCGTGCCGTCGAGGACCATGGCGGCGCGAGACGGGGCTTGTGTCGCCGCTCAGGTCGTCGTCGCCCACGTCCTCAGGGGCAGGCTGATGATCGCGGCGGGGGATCTTGGGCGAAGGCCGCCCCAGATGCTCAGACAGAGACCCGCAGACACAACAAAGCGCGAGGCGGGCAGTGAGCCCAAGGCGGCCTCCGTGGCGGCTGGGAAGCCTACGCAGGCAAACAGCCGCCAGCAACCGCAGCCGCAGCAGCAGCAGAACCAGCAGAACCAGAACCAGCCGACGCGCACGGCCATGCTGCAGAACGGCCGAAAGCGCATCCACGCAACGTATCCCGACGGACGCGAGTGTATCGAGGAGTTCTGCGCACGCACCGACGACTTGCTGCTGCGCAAGTGGCGAAAGAAGACGGCTCTTGGCGCGTGGGGCGAGTGGGAGTACGAGGTGGGCGAGCCGCCGCGCCTGGTCGTGGCGGCCGGTGGTAGAGCGAGCAGCGGCGGATCCGGGTTGTCCGGGGCCGGATCTGGGCCGAGTCTTGCGGCTTCCGACGTGCTCCTGGCCGAGAGCGCGACGAACCCCGTCGTTGTGCGCAAGGACACGCGCAGCCACTTTGTTTGGCGCATCCGCAATCTGCCGTGGCCCAAGAGCACATACTCTGTCTCGCTCGATGAGTCCGCAAGCCGCATTGTCGTGCGCACGAGCAACCGCAAGTGCGTTGGATCTGGTTTTATCGTTGTGCGCGGCACCTTGTCTGGCTGCTGATGCATGGTTTGCAGGTACTTTGTGCGCTTGGCCGTGGCCGACATGGAACGCGCCGGTCTCCCGCTGCAGGACACGTCGCTTGCGTTTGACTGGGGGAGCAACACGCTCGTGGTCATGTACGCCAAGCCGGCCAAGATGCTCGAGATTGAGCAGCGGTACCGCGAGGAGCGGCAGCGCATGCTGACGGGCAGCGGCGAGGCTCCGCCAAAAGAAGGCGACGTGCAGTGCAATCCGTCGTGATTCTGGCGGAGTGAAGCCAAGTCCCGCTCGAGTCGGGCGAGGGAGAACAAAGATGACGTGTGGTCGAAGAATGCCGTCCGTTTATTTCCTTGGGCTGTGGAAGGCCACATCTGCGAGGATGGCGGCAGGGCCGTGCTCGAGAATGTAGGCCAGCTCCTCGTCCGACTTTGCGAGCACCAAGCCGGCAAAGCCAACCGAGTTGACGCCAATGGGGCCGCTGGACTCGGCGCGGCGCGGGACAACAAGCATCCACTCTGGCGTGAACACGAGGCTGTGAGAGGTGAAGCCCTCTGGCTCGTCGATGGAGTCGTCGGTGACGGAAAGCGTGATCTCGGGGTCGCGGCCGGCAAAAGAGATGGCCTCGCGCAGGAGGCTGACGTAGATGTCGTGCAGCTTTGCGGGCATGCCCTCGTCGGCAGCGAGCGCGGCGGGGTCGGCGAGTGCGGGGGGCATCAGGGCGACGGCGTGGGCAAAGGCGAGCTCGGGGACATGGAAGACCTCGCCCACGGCGGGGTCCGCGAGGCGGGCGTGTGCCAGGATGGCGGGAGCCATGGGCGGGTCGGCATCGGCGGCGCCAGAGAGCGGCAGCATCTGCATGTGCTTGTGCAGCACGCTGCGAGGAGGTGGGTCAGCGTGATCGTGGCGGCGGATCTCGCGCAAGCGATGCCGGCACCTTGCGCCAGAGTTGGAGCCGCAGTTGAAGAAGACCAGGCGGCGGCCGACTTCCGGGGCAGCGAGGAAGCGGGTGATGGCGCCAAAGTCGCCGACGGACAGAGGGCTGATCTGGCTGCGGAAGTCTGGCGCCGGCGTGCGTCATCCGGCGTCATCGGGCATCAATCGGGGGACAGGGTGCGTCAGCCTGTGTGCACGGCGGTGTCGCGCCGTGGGAGAGCATGGCCCCGCCGCAGCAACGGACACACCGGAGGCGGTCAGCAGCGTATGGTCGCGAGAGACGCAGAACTTGTTGAGCAGCAGGTTGTGGGAGCCCCAGTCGGCGATAAGCAGGTTCCTGTCCGGCGGCAGGAACGGGCTGCGAGGCAGCACCCGACCGCCGACGGTCGCTGGCGGCGCGGCAGCGGCGGCGGCGGCGGCAGCGGCAGCAGCAGCGGCCTCTGCGGCAGCGGCCGCGGCGGCAGCGGCAGCAGCGGCACCAAGCTGGGGCGGCGGCTTGCTGGCCAGCGCCCGCACGACCGTGACGTCGAACGCCACGGCGCCGGCCGCCACACGCTGCACGGCGCCCGAGTCCCAGCTCAGCGCACCCGCCGCGTACGCAGCGTCGAAGGCCGCGCGCACCTGCGCGCCAAGGCCGCCGCCCGCCGCCGCGGCCGCCACAGTCGCTGCTGTCGTCGTTGTCATATGGGTGCCAGATGAATGGGCAACATGGCCCGCGGCGCCTCGGGACGCCTCTTCAGCGCGGTCCCGTGACCTTGCCCGAGAACCACCACCACCTGCACCACCGATGCCGCTGCCGCGCCCCAGCCCGCCGCCGTCCCGCTACTGGCTCGCCGGCGTCACCGGCGCGCTGCCCGCCGTACTGCCGCCGCCGGCCGCCGCAGACATCGTCATTGTCGGCGCGGGCATCAGCGGCGCAAGCGTCGCCCTGGGCGTCGCACGCCGCCTGGCCGCCAAGGTCGCCACGGCTGCTCCGACCTCCGTGCTGCTGCTCGACGCCCGCGACGTCGCCGGCGGCGCAACGGGCCGCAACGGCGGCCTCATGTGGCCCGGCCTGCCGGACACCTGGGAGGCCCTCGTTGCCAAGTACGGCGTCGCGGTGACCAAGGACCTGCTGCGCTTCGACCTCGACAATTGCCGGGCGATGGAAGAGGCCGCCCGCGACGCTCCGACGGACCCAGCGCTCGATCCGTGCATGTTCAAGTTCGCCGGGGGCGGCATCAACATCCTCAACACACAGAGCGAGTTTGATGCCTGGGCCAAGAACATTGACGACATGCGCCGCGGCGGCTGCCCGGACTGGGGCGTCTCGCTGTGGGACTCGGCCGAGCTCGCCAAGCATCTGCCCAACGTCGCCAACGCCGTCGGCGCCGTGCACAACACGCATGCCTGGCGAGTCAGATCCGGCCGCCTGACCTTGCACTTGTTGCGCAAGGCGTTTGCCCTCGCACACGACTCGGGTGCGCTGTCCATGGCCTTCTCGCCCCGCACAGCCGTCGAGCGCGTCGAGCCGCCATCTGCCGGGACCAGCGGCCCCGTGCGCCTGCTCACATCGCAAGGCGCCATCGCCGCCAAGACGGTTGTGTACTGCACAAACGCGTACACACCGAGCCTGTTCCCCGAGGTCGACATCACGCCGATCAAGAACCAGGTCGTGGTCACGGACCGCATAAAGCGCATTCCGTTTGACTTTGCCATCAAGTCGCACTCGGGGTACAACTACGTCTCGCCGCGCGAGGACAGCCGCATCGTCGTTGGCGGCATGCGCTATCTGGTCGACACTTACGAGGTTGGCAACGACGACGACGCCAACTTGCACCCGGCCGTGTCCGCCGGTCTCGCCGAGTACGTCCCCACGAACCTGCCCGAGCTTGAGCCCGCAGAGTCTCGGGAGCTGGGCGGCAGTCAGACTGTCGGCGTTGCCGAGGAGTGGGCCGGCATCATGGGCTTCACCTCGTCGCAGATGCCGCTCGTCGGGCAAATCCCGGACCGACCCGGCGAGCTCATCTGCGCGGGCTTCTCGGGCCATGGCATCGCTCGGGCGTGTCTTTGTGGCAAAGCCGTGGCCGATATGGCTCTGGGCATCGACGCCGCTGCCGTCGACGACCCCGTCAGCCTGCCGGCGCCGTTCAACCCTGCGGGCAGGTTCAACAAGCCCGCCGCGTCAGAGACTGCTGCGTTTTCATCGCGCATGTGATGTTGGGCTGGCCGAGGGCACGCATCAAGCGAGAGGACATGTTCACAAATGATTCATTCGGCACCGGACAGCGCCGAGAGAGCGGGACGCAGCAACAATAAATGCACATCACTCCTCGATCGGGCCAACCCCACGCTCGAGCAACCCCTCGAGATCCTCGGCCGTAGCGAGCGTCTCGAGCACGTGGCCAAGCGCAGCGAGGTTCTCGCGCAGGATCGTCATTCCCGGGCCGCGGATGCTCTCGAGGCGGTCGCAGTCCTGGTGGTAGCACGCTGCACCAGCAAGTCAGCGACATCTCTCGCACCCTCGCAGTCGAATCATCTGCAGGCAGGCCACCCACGGTCAAGCACCATGCCCGCAATGCCGCCAAACACCTCGGCGCTCTCGGGCGTCTTGACTTCGTCCTCGCCCTGCGTGGGCCACGCATCAGCAATCTTCTCGCGAGACTGCCCATCGCCCGCGCGCTTCTGCGTCCTCACCGTGATGACGCCGCTGGCGGGAATGCCCGCAAGCAGGAAAGGCTCAAAGTCGCTGCGGCCGTTGAACGGGAACGGCGTCGTCGGCAGGCTTTTGGAGCGGAACCACGAGTTAAACAGGTCGTGCAGCGTCTTGCAGCGACGGCGCACCGTCTCGTTCTGGATCGCGCTGCCGTCCCAGATGCCGCGCACAAAGTTGGGCGACGCAATCATGTCCGTGTCGATGTTGGCCTTGTGGTGCGCCAGCAGCGACGGGTTGTTGGCGCGCAGGTCGTTGACGTATGCAAACGATCCCAGCAGTCCAATCTCTGTCGCACGCATGTGATTCGAGGCGTGCGTAGATGCGTTCAAGTCAGCAGGCTGTTGGGATGCACCAGACATCCAATGATCAACGCACCCTCGCCCGTCCACCAGGCAAAGCGGATCTTCTGCGCCGTCGACTGCGCAAGCGGCGACTCGTGGAACGCGCGCGCAAGCTCCAGCGTCGCCATGGCCCCCGAGCCGTCGTCGTTGACGCCCGGTCCCGCGGGGACTTGTGCATCGATTCACGGCACCCACGCGGTCAGCATGCGCGCCTGCGCGTCAACAGCCTAGAAGCGTGCAGGCCCCTCACCCGAGTCGAGATGCGAGCCAAAGATCACAATGCTGTCCTCGCGGCCGGCAATCGACTCGGCAAGCACGTTGCGCGACACAATCGTCTCGAAGCTGCTGCGGACGTCGAGATCGATGCGAGCCTCGACGTTCAGGCGCTTGGAGCCCACAGACCGCGGCAGGACGTCTATGTCTTCAAAGGCATGGGAGACCGGGACCTCGTCCTTGATGGGAGCGACCATGTGCATCGTGCTGCGGGCAAGATCGTGAATCAGGTCTTCGTCGCCGCCCCTCTCGGCGTGCATCCGCGCGAGAGCCGCATCAACGGCAGCCAGATCGACCTTGTCTTCGTCTCCATCGTCGTCCTTGTTGAGGGACGCGGCCTTCTTGATCGGCAGGCTGACTGTGGACGGACGCTCGCCGAGTCGCTCCAGAAGCCGGAAAGCAGCGGCATCCGAGACCGAGACCACACCCATCTTGGCAATGTGCTTTGAAAACGCCTCGTTGCGTGCACAGGCGATCGGCGACGGCGGCAGCGAGCGCGGGTATCCGCGCAGGCCGCCCGGGTTCGAGTAGACGATGGCGGCCTTGTACCCAAGCTTGGCGGCAAGCACCAGGCGGTCGCACGGCGCGCATCCGGGCGACCGGCGCGGCCCGACGACGGCGACCCAGTCGACATCGTCGTCCTGGTTCTTGTCCTTGCCGTTGCCCTTCTTGCCCTTGCGCGGCGGGCGGTCCTGGTCCGGGTCGCATGTGGAGACCATGTTCAGCAAGCCCTCGACGACCGCGGCCGAGCCGCTGCCGGGGATGACGGCGACGTCGACGTGCGGGGCAAAGGCTAGCTCTGGCCCGCGGCGCTTGACGGGCGGCTTGCCGCGGCGGGAAGACGGGATCGTCACAAAGTCAAACAGCGACAGCTGGGGCGGGCGATGGTCGACCTGCGCCTTGAGCTTGACGTCCTCGGTCCACACGCGCAGCGACGAGTTGAACGGCGCGAGCCGCGCGAGCAGATGGTCGACGGTTGCGTTGTGGCCCGTGGCGACCGAGCGCGAGCCGCCGTGCTTGTCGGCGATGCGCTCCAGCTCGGCGAGGCTGGCCACGACCTCGGCTGCCGACGGGGACAGGAGCGGACCTGGTGGCGACGCCTTGCAGCTCGGCAGCAGACCAGGGAGCAGCGGCGCGAGGCGGGCCGGGACGCAGACGCCGCTCGCGCCGGCCAGGCCGTTGGCGACGGCCACGGCGACGACGGCAAGCACCGCCACCGTCGCGAGGACTAGCGGCTGCGACCGGGCCGCGCGGTGCAGGCGGGCGACCGGGCAGCGCGACGGCGGAGGCGCATCGCTCATGCGCGCCAAGGCGGCCGGCGACGGGGCCTTGGCTGTTGTGGCGGCGGCTTCGCAAGAGAGGGCGGTGTGCGGGCAGCCGTCCGCTGCGTGCGAGTAGCGCGGCAGCAGCGGCGCGCGGGCGGCATCCGCCTCGAGTTGCGGGTTGCCCATGGTCGGTTGCAGGCAAGCTGGGGCAAGTCGGAGCGGCACAAACTCGTGTCTTATTGGTGCTGAGTCACGTTGCCTTGGCAAGACTCCCGCTGGCGGTCGGGCAGACAGGCTTCTCCAAGAACCGTCAGACACCGCGCGGCGTGAGCCGCACCAGCAGACCCCCCTTGAAGCCCGTCGTGATGCTTGTCAGGATCCGCAGGTCCTGTTCCTTGACAACCTCAAATGCAAACGAAGACACCAGGCTCGCCAGCACAATCTGCGCAATCGCCGTCAGCAGGCACCAGCAACCCGACCAGATGGCACCCGCGCGCGTGGTGGCTGTCGAGACGCCAAACCGCACCTTGGCCTCGATCGTCGCGAGCTTTTGACCGATGCAGTTCATGGGCCCGCCGCCAAAGGGCATGAACGCCGCAGTGCCTGGCGGCTCGGGTGCGAGCCAGCGCTCGGGAATGAACTCGTCGGCGCAGAACCAGTACTTGGTGCAGCGCTGCATGCCGCCAATCATCAGCATCAAATCAGTCTGCCGCAGAGTGTCAGCCACGCGGTGAAGACCGGGTCAGTTGGCCGAGAAACGGCGCGAGCTGGGGCGTGTGTTTGCAATACCTTTGCGGGGATGACACGGCCGTTATGGATGATCTCGCGCGTTGTGCGGCGAGCCAGGAACTCGGCTGGCGGCATGAGGCGCAGACTTTCCTTGAACACGGCATCGAGGAGTCTGGAACGGACGATCGGGTCAGAACATGCCGCTTTCAAAGCCAGGTTTGGGCTTGCGCTTATGCCACCTGAAGTGGTGCACGTTCTCGGGTGTGATTGCTCCGCCGACGGTCGGCAGCAGCCGATTGACTTCTTTTGCAAGGCGTGCAGCGATCTGCGGATGCGTGGCGAGCATGTAGCACGCGGCCGTGATGGCCAAGGCTGTGGTGCTGCGACGAGGGTCAGCTGCACGACATGAAGAAGCTGCGCGACAAGAATGTGACGCACTCTTGGCCCGCGGCAAAGAGTCCAATGGCCTCGTCAATGATCTCGTTCTCATCGAGCCGCGCGCCGCCAGCGCCGTCGCCAAGAATAAGTCTGTCGACAATGTCCATGTCGGCGGTGCCAACCGACGGCGCGGCTTTGCCTGCCAAGGCTGCGCGGCGGGCCTTGATGATCACGTTGAGCTTGTCTTTGAAGAACGCGACGGCCTTGCGCAGCGTCCTTGACGACGACGACAGGCCAAAAAGGCCCCACAGAAAGCGAGGCGTGTAGAACCGCTGCACGTGCCGCACAACGGTGAGCACGCCGAGATGGCGCTGGTGTGATTTGGGTGGAGACAGAAGCCGCACGCCCACCTTCTCGACGGCGGCGGCAAGGATATTGAGGGCGGACCGGGCTTCGTTGTCGATGTTCTTGTGCAAGTCATCAAGGGCGTTGAACTCGTGCGAGAAGCCGACCAGGCCGCTGACGGCGCGATCCGTGCACATGTCAGCCAAGAAGGCAGGGCCCAAGCGCATGAAGCACGAGCATCAGCGCAAGCGGACCCACATCACGTCGATCGACAGCGCCGACGCTTCCTCGAACAGGTCCACGACCACGCAGCCGTGCGGCGAGGCGGCGGTGCGGGCCAGCAGGTGCTGCACCAGCTTGTGCGCGAGCCCGCTCGTGACGGCCGCTGCGTGTCGGATGTGGGTCGGGCCAAACGCCGGCTGGACAAGCTTGCGGTGGCGCTTCCACACCTCGCCCGACGGCAGCGCGAACAGCGCAAGAGGGTTGAAGCCCCTGCGCAGAGCGACAGCCGCCCGTCAGCACCGGCGGCGCAGTGAAGCGGTATCCGCTGCAAGCGCAGCCCTCTCAACTCGCTGGACTGCTGGAAAAAGTCTGTGCGCTCGAAGCTCTCGGTGTCGGTGAGCGCGCGGTGGATCAGGTCCGCCTCGATGGTGAAGACCAGAACCCTGAAGTGCCGCGCGTGAGCCAAGTGACACCCCCCCCCAGCGTCCGAGGGCGCATCGCGCGGGTGTTGCGCTTGGACGCACTCTCCAAAGACCACGCTCGCATGCGTGGGTCCGACCCGCCGGACCGCGTCCTCGGCAAACTCGTGCGAGGCGAGCCTGAGGCCGGACTCGAGCATGGCGAGTCCCCGTCCGACAAGGGGCAGGCCGGCGTCGCGCGGCAAGGAGCGGGTGTCGCGCTTGCGCTGCGACCGCAGCTTGGGCATCGCGAGGTAGCCGCTCACGCCCGCCGTGAGCACCACCGCGAGCGCGGCCACCGCCAGGCCGACGCGCGGCTGCCACCACGAATCTGTCGTCGGGAACAGCATCATCATCGTGCGCGCGCAATGGTAGTTCCGCGGGCAAGAGCCGATATCGGCGCGGCAAGTCAGGTGTATTTCAGCGAGAATAGAGAGATGGAGGCGAGACGCCGCTCAAACGTGCTTGCGCGGCGTCAGGTGGAACTTGAGGCCGTGCTTGGGACCCATGGTCAGCGTGGTGATCAGCTCAACCTTCTGGTCCTTGACGAGCTCGACCTGGAACCTGCGCAGCAGCTTGATAATGACCATCTGTGCTTCAAGTGTCAGAAGGATACCGGCGCACGTGTGGTGGCGCATCCATCGGGACCCGCATACCTTGATCTCGATGATCGCCATCTTCTGGCCGATGCACTTGGTCGGGCCGTCGCCAAAGGGCAGGAAAGAGCCCGCGGGAGGCATGCGGTCTGGGGCAGCCAGCCACCGCTCCGGGTCGTACACGTGCGGGTTCGGGAAGTTGGTCTCGTTCATGTGCGCGTCGGCGATCGACACAATGAGGCGCGTGCCGGCCTTGAAGTGGTATCCCTCGTATTCAAAGTCGCGTGCAACTTGGCGCGGCAGTCCGCCGACGATCGTGTGCAGGCGCTGGGACTCGCGCATCACGGCCTCGAGGTACCTGGCGGCGCGTGCCATGCGTCAGCAGGTGGCCGAGCCAAGCGAGCCAAGCGTCCAAAGCGCAAGCAGCACACACTTGAAGTCGTGGATGTTCTCGGGGTTCAGGCCGCCGGCTGCCTCGATGCGCGGGAGCAGGGCGTCGATCTCGCGCGTGAGGCGGGCGGCAATCTCGGGATTGCTGCCAATCTCGAGCAGGGTCATTGTCAGAGTGTTGGCCGTGGTCCTGCGCGGCCACCGATAGATTGTCAGCACATCCAGAATTAAAGCTAGTCGCGTGCACAATAGCAAGCCCGACGCACTCGTGTCCGCCCACAAACATGCCCACGACCTCGCCAAAGACCTCGGCGGTTGTGAATGTGCCCTTTTCGTTGGCGCCAATCAGACGGTCGAGAATGTCGATCTCGTCGTCGGTCACCACGGCGCCGCCATTGCGGCTGGCAACCTTTTTGTCAATGACGGACTGCAGCAGCGTGCGGATGTAGTTCTGGACCTCGATGACACCGGGCGATGTCGGCGCGATGCCGGCCTGCTCCCAGCCGACGGGACGGCTGATGCGCTGATGGTCATGCTCGTCAGCGGGATGCTTCTGGCTGCTGCGCCGCACGAGAATGGCAAACGCACCTTTTGCATGATTGCCATGAGCCTGGCCATCATCTCGCGGCCCTTGCTGTCGGCGTTGTTGTGCAGGTCGTCGCGGGCCTTGAAGTCGTGCGAAAAGGCAATAAGACCACTGTGTAGCCGCGCGTATCCGTCAGCGCGCAGTGCGCATATTCCAGTAGGGCCTGCAGCCAGATCCTCACATGAGATCGAGCGTGAGCGCGGTGAACTCTTCGTAGAGGTCGACCACGACGCTGTTCTGCACGGCCGCGGCGCACAGATGGGCATAGTGGTCGAGAACCTCGTCGTAGACCTGGTTTGTGATGCGCGCGATGCGGCGCAGGGGGCCCGGGCCGAACGCCGGCTGCAGCAGCTTGCGGTGGCGGGCCCAGTCTTCGCCCGTCTGCAGGGTCACGAGCGAGTTATCCATAAGGCCGACGGCAGTCCTTTTGAACTGCTCGCTGCGGCGGAAGTCGGTGGTGTTGGCGAACGACCGGCGCACGAGGGCCGGGTCGCCGACAAAGACGATTTCGCTGTGCGGCAGATCGCGATCACGATTACGGTCAGAACGGTTCAAGCGAGGCAGTCTCAGTCGCAGCCAGCTGGATGGTAACCGAGAGGCGGCCTCGGAGTCCACGGGGTATACCAGCGATAAGAGCACTCACTTTCCGAAAACAATGACTCTGACGACGTTGCCGTACTTTTTGAAGAGTGAGGTCATGAACTCGTGCAGCTTGCCGCCGCCGGCCACCCTGCAGAGGCGAGGGCGGGAGGTGCGACGGCAACGAGGCGCTCGCAGGTCAGCGCGCCTTGGTCATGGCGAGGCCAGGAGACGGCTGCCGGCAAGGCGCGACGAGGCTCGGCAGGACATGCGACACGGCAGGAGGCTGCGCTTGGCGCGGGCGACTCACTTTGCGAACTCGAGGCCGACGCCGATAAAGGGCCAGCCGGCCGCCGTCGGGATGGGGCGGCCAGCGGGGGCCGAGAAGGAGCGGATCAAGAGGGCGGCGACGGCGGCGGCCGCGACGGCCGCGACGGCGGCCGAGGCGAGCCCGACCGACGACGAAGACGACGCCGATGGCATGAGCCCAGATGCGGCCGAGACGGAGGCGGCCGCGAAGGGGAGCGTGAGCCAGGAAGGCATGGAGATGAGGCTGGCTTGGCTACGAGGCGTTGGAGTGCGGCGGTCGGCCGGCCGGCTGGTCGCGATGAGGGGAAGCCGGCGCGAGGCGCCACGTCGGCTGGTTGCGGGTCGGCGGAAGCCCGGGATTCAGCGTCACGGGTCTCATTGGCGAGGGTCTCGGTCGCCGCCTGACGCTTGCGGGCGATCGCGCAGGTGGATGAGGCCGTGCGCTCTGTCGTTTGCGAGCGAGGTCGCTTTAGGATGTCGATGGGGTCGATTGGTGGCTGGGCAGCAGCGGAGGCGGCGCTCTGCTCGCTGTTGCCTTGCGCACCAGACATTTTCTTCAAAAGAGGTAAAGTTTCATTAAATGCGCGGCGGCGCC
>JADGIZ010000453.1:0-13415 GCA_027604665.1 Polyrhizophydium stewartii
CCTCCCGCCGCCCGCCTCGCCGAATGCCTCGCCGTCGCCCGGCGCAGCGGCACACACAGTATGTCAAGTCGATCGCCCGCTTCTTGCGTTGCCGTGCGTTCTGGGCGGCCGGCGCCGCCTCCTGTCCGCGGGTCGGCGCCTGCGCCGCTGCCGCCGCCGCCGCCTGCTGCCGCGCCTCCAGCCGCCGCTGCGCCTGCTGCCGGCTCGCCGCGATGCGCTCGAGCTGCTCGGCCGTCGTCGGCATTGCGGGGAAACCGCGATACCACGGCTTTGCCCCCAATGGCACCTCGGCGGCGACGCCCCTCGGCGCCTGCCTGGCCCGCGCTGCTCGTGCTGCTCGCCCTCGCGCTGCTGCCCGCCCTCGGCGCGGCTGCCGGCCGCCAGGTGCACGAGCGCTTCCGCCAGCGCCTCGGCAAGCGCGACCTCGTCGCCCTCGCCGCCCGCTCCAGCCCCGCCAACCTCACCACAACGGGCTCGACGCTCGCCCCCTTCCTCGTCCCGCGAGTCTCGGGCTCCGATGCCAACAAGAACGTCCAGCGCTTCCTGCTCGACACCTTCCGCGGCCTCGGCTGGCACATCGAGCAGGACTCCTTCTCCGACTCCACGCCCTTTGGCGTCAAGGAATTCAACAACATCATCGTCACAAAGGATCCCGCCGCTCAGCGCCGCCTCGTCCTTGCTGCCCACTTCGACTCAAAGTACTTTTCCGACTTTGACTTTGTCGGCGCAACGGACTCGTCCGTGCCCTGCGCCATCCTCGTCGACATCGCAAAGACCCTCGACGCCCTGCTCGACGCAAAGATGGCCTCGGGCGACCGCTTCGCCACCGTGCAGCTCATCTTCTTTGACGGCGAGGAGGCCTTTGTCGAGTGGGGGCCGACCGACTCCATCTACGGCGCCCGCCATCTCGCCGAAAAGTGGGAGTCCACCAAGGTCAGGCTGCTCGCAGATCCAGGCGCCCCAGAGACCTCGGCCTCGTTCGACGCAACGCCGCTGCACCAGATCGACGCGCTCGTGCTGCTCGACCTGCTCGGCACAAGCGACGCCTCCATCCCAAACACCCACCAGGAGACCGCCCACATCTGGGACCGCCTCGTCGACATCCAGCGCCGCCTCGTGCGCTTCGGCATCGTCTCAAAGCACCTCTCGGACCGCGTGCTCAACCCAAAGGATCGCGGCTTCTTTCAGCCGGGCCTCTCCAGATACCTCTCTGCAGACAGCGTCCAGGACGACCACGTGCCCTTTTACCGCCGCGGCGTGCCCGTCGTGCACTGCATCCCCGTGCCGTTCCCGAGCGTCTGGCACACAAAGGACGACAATGCAAGCGCCATCTCAAACGACTCTGTCCACGATCTCGCCCTCATCTTCCGCACCCTCGTGGTCGAGTACCTCGGCCTGCCCGTCCCGCGCCAGGCGTCCGGCACAGCAGCCCACGGCAGCGAGCTCTAGACTCTCTGCCGCTCCACCACACGCAGTCGCCCCACACATGCCCTGCCTTTCTCGCTGCGCGAGAGCCGATAAAATGAACACCATCCTGCTTTTCCTCGCCAATCTCTCCATCGGCAACTGCGGCTTCTCGACTCCACCAGCCAATCGTCCCGCCGCACGCACGCAACCACGGACCAGCCCGCGCTATGAAGCTGCAGGAAGAAACCACCTGCATCGCCACCCCAGGCTTTGCGGGCTTCGTGCCCTCGATGAAGTACCAGTTCGGCCTGACCTACGGCAACGCCACGCGCCATATCCTCCACACGGACCCGTCGCTCAAAAAGGGCCTGATCCAGCAGGAATATGCCCGCCGCGTGCGTGCGTACCGAGCCGGTGCTGCGGCCACGCTGGCTGCGATCCCGCAGCAGCAGCAGCAACAGCAGCAACAGCAGCAGCAGCAGCAAGCCTCGTCGGGATCGGACCACCATTCTGCCACGCAGACGATCGAGGACGCAGATGCGTATGTCTGGAAGGGCCGCAACAAGTACGCGACCGGCGACGATCGCTTCTCCTTCCCGCCCGTGCCGGGCTACACGGGTGCGTGCCAGATCCGCCTCGCTGGTGGATTGGGCCGTCGCGGCGCCTATCTGCACACACACGCACCTGCGTCTCAGGCTTGCCACGCTCGCGGCCGCGTGTCTGCCAACGCTGTCGTCGCAGCACGCCCGCTCGCCTTTGAAATTGGCCGATGCTGACGCTCGTTTTCCCGCCGGGCATTGTCTCGCGCCGTCGCCTTCTTGATGGGTTTGTGCGTGTGCGTGTTTGGGGGGGGGGGCTCGCTCGCTTGACACGTCGCGTTGCAGGATACATCCCGCGCTCGCAGGAACACTTTGGAAAGCCGTATGTCGAAACGACCAACGCCTCGCTGGCGAGCTTCCAGCGCATGCTCAAGTCAAAGAACCAGCTGCCGCCGCGCGTGCTCGCGATCCAGAAGCGCCACAACCGCGGCGGCGGCGGCGGCGGCGGCGGCGGCAGCGGCAGCAGCAGCACTGCGGGCGGTGGCAGCAGTGCTGGCGGCGGCGGCAACGGCGCCTCGGGCACATCGCAAGGCATGGCGGCCGCATCTGGCGCGTCCGCATCGTCGAGTGGGCCGAGCGCCAGCAATGCCGCCCCAAGCACTGCCTCGGGGGCATCCACCTCGTCGCCGTCGAGCATGGCGCCGAGATGGACAGGCGCGCAGTCGAATGCCGGCAGCAGCGGCTACAGCGCGCCGCTTGACGAAATGAGCCCTTACAAGCTGCCCACGGACCACCCGCAAAAGACATTCATCAGCGGATACACTGGCTTTGTGCCGCGCCTGCAGAACCACTTTGGCGAGGTCTGTCCGCCCTGCCCCCTCATCATGTGCTTCACCCAAAAATCCTCATGTTTAGACTGATCGACCACGATCCCTTGGCGCAGCCCTACTCCCATAGCGTGCGCAGCGCCATTGAAGAGTTCACGCACCAGCCGCCTCCGCGCAACCCGTATGCTGCACCTCGCGACCGCGCCAGCAGCCGCAAGCACAACGAGATTGTCAAGACGAGCCCGATCCCGGGCTTCACGGGCTTCATCCCTGGCAGCCGCACGTGCTACTCGATGACGTTTGGCAAGACGGCCGAGGTGGCGTACGACCAGTTTAACCACCGCGACGAGAAGGGGTGCGTCGTTTTGCTTCCGTGCGGGCTGGACGGGCGCGAGGTGCTTGCAAAACACCCTGCTTTGCAACGGCTGGCTTGCTGACGTTGCCGTGTGTGCGTAGCCGCGTGACGACCAACACCCCAACACTGCCGCCAAAAGATCTGGCGAGCACCCGGCCCATTCCTGGATACCGTGGTCACGGTAAGCGCTGGCTCTGATCGCGCGAGCGACTGATCTCGAGCCGATGAAGGATATGGGCTTGTGCTGATCTTGTTGTGTGTTTGCTCTGTCCGCAGTGCCAAGCTTTGCAACGGCGTCGAGGCAGCACTCCTGATCGGTCGCTGCGGCGTCTTCGTATCACACTTCAAGTTTTGCCATGTGCCGTGCGCCGGCCGAGGGCCTCGCCACGGCAGCATCAAGGTGCCTGTGGAGAAAGACGTCGTGGGCAGAAAACAGCGCGCCAGGGCGGTGTCTGCGTGTGTGTGGGTGTACTCGTGAGAATGCGGGTCGAAGGGCTTTCAGAGTGAAAGTAAAGAGCGTTTCTTTCGCCCATGCCACTGTCGCCTCTTTTCAGCAATCCGACTTGCGCATCGAGTGCTGGAAACAGAATGTGGCCGCGCGGCGGTTTTGTCTCGCCTTGCCCGAGATCTGGGACACGAATCGCCCGCACATGGCTGCCGCGGTCGTCGCAGGCGCGCACGCACGGCGACTCGAGACGACCGAGAGCATCGCCGAGACCGATGAGCTGGTCAGAGCCGCCGCCATCGACGACGACGACGATCAGCCCGCCCGAACGTGGCATGCGGACTCGGATAGGCGAGGCGTAGGTCTTGGCGGCAACAGCAACGCGAGCGACGACAACGACGACAACGGCGCAGCGCCAGGCACCGACACACGCGGGAATGGCGATGGCGGCAGAAAGGGGGCGCTGACTGTCTCGCGCGGCACGCGCCACGGCTCGGTGATGGATCCGGCCCAGCTCGCCCTCGCGAGACAGTGGCAGTGGCCCGTCGACGACGAGGCCCTGAGCGCGTCGGTCCGGCGGCTCAGCGAAATCACCGATGGCGGCCTGCACGTCGGGATCTACCGCGACCCGCACGCCGCGCGCACGCCGCAGCGCACGCTGGCCGACATGACCGTGATCTTCCAGTCGCACACGCCGCAACAAAAGGTCCGCGCCTTCTCGTTCGCGGGCGTCGCGCCTTCACGCTTCAACCTGCGCAAGTCGTCCTACGGCCGCTACGCCGCATACGACCACCTGCCGAGCGTGAACCACACATGGCTCAACACGCGGTCCAAGCGCAACTGGGGGCGGCTCAAGGTCGCCCTCATCGACGACCAGCGCAGCTCCACGGGCGACTTTGATCCGTCCGACTTTGAAGGCCCCGAGCGACTCAACCCGGACGAGCTGCCGTACTCGTTTGTCGTGCGCCAGGGATTCAAGTTCCGTGCCGTCATCCGCCATCGGCACCAGTTCCTGTCCGTGATCCACCACGTGCGAGTGCCCGTCCACTACGCCGACGGCAGCCTCGGCCACGATCTCGAAAAGGACGTCGATCCAGGGTCCTTGGCCGCCATCGAAGACGCTGCGCTCGGCATAGCAGCGCAAGGCCACGCGAGCAGAACCCAGTCGTTCAGGCGAACGGCTGGATCTGGCAGTGGCGATGCCGCGGGGCAGCAGCCCGCATCCTCTGGCGTACTTGCCGGCGCAGCACTCGGCGTGAGCCTCACGGGCGGCGGCACGTCAACCAGGCTTCTTGTCAACGGCGCGCCGCCGTCGCCGCTGGGCCTGCCCTCGCTGACCCTGAACCAGGACCCACTCAGCCTCTCGAGTTCAGCAGCGACTGCAGTCGCCGGCGCTTCTGTAAACACCTCCACCTCTGCCACTGCGGCCTCGGCAGCAGCAGTTGCAGCAGCCATCGAGGACGACGACGACGGGTACGACGATCTCAAAAACAGACCGATCCCTACGCGTCCTTACAGCATCGCCACCATCGACCGTAACCGCGTCATCAACATCTGGGACCTGTCCAAGCTCAACGGGTCCAAGCCGCGCGTCAGCGCCGAAATGCCCTTTGAGTTCTCACAGATCACGTTCTTGAGCCGGCACGCCATGTACGCGGGCGTAGTCGACCAAAAGACCATCAAGGCAAGGCGATGCATGCTCGATGTTGCGGGGGATGTCGTTGGGCTGATATTTTGTTTGTTCTGACGGGCTTGATCCTGATCGGTGCTGGCGCACGGATGGGCACTAGTTTTTCACGTCCAAGATGGATATCACCAGCAGCAGGATTGTGTCGCATCCAGTGCAAAAGTATGTCCCTGATCGGCCGTGCTGTACTCTTTCGCTGCTTGGCTGACTCTGGCGCAGACTGCGGTATTCCCACAAGCACAACGAACTGATTGCCGCCGGAACACACGACATCACGGTGAGCTGCGGAGAGAGTTGTTTTTTTTGGCGCTGTATGAGCCCTGCTGACCACCTCGCAGATCTGGTCGCTGAGCGCTGTGTACCAAAAGTAAGCGTGCATCAAGAGATCGCCTACCGCTTTCAGACGCTGACAAGCCTACGACGCGTGGGCAGAGGCCTGATCCGGCTCGAGACGGTGCAACGCCTGCATATCCAAACCGGCCTGTCTGATGGCGACTGGATGGACGAGATCTACTTTGACGAAAAGAACAAACAGCTCTGGGCCGTTGTCGACGTGAACCTGCTGGTGCGGCTCACGCTCGTGCCATTTTGCTTTCACAAGCACGTGCATACGCCACCAGCGTGCTGACTTTGCCTGGCGACTCGTAGCTGTTCGACTACGCGACGGGTGAGCGTCTCGAGTACTTGCAGAACGTCACCTCGCGCAAGATATCGTGCCTCGCAAACCACGACGCGTACCAGTACACGCTTGTCGGCAGCATCGACGGCACGAGTGCGTTGCCATGCATTCCTGATGTGGATCTGCGTCGATTCGCTCGGCTGATAATGATGTCATGTCTCGCCAGTCAAGGTCATCAACATCGTGCGAGGCGTCGTGCACGAGTTTGTGTCGCACACAAAGGGCGTCACTGCCATTTCGGTGTACCCATACGGCCCGCTCGTACTCTCATGCGGGCTGGACTATTGCGTGCGCATGTACAATCTAAAGTCGTTCAAGGAGATCTTCAGGTGCGTTTGCTCGGCGACGAAATGCCTCTTGCCTCCCAAGCGTCAGGAATCCCAACTGATAAACGTGCTGCTGCCGCCACCAGCTTCCACATCCGCGAGCAGCCGCTCGGCATGCAGCTCATGGACGACACGCAGCTGTACATCCAGACGCGCAGCACCATCGAGCTCTGGACAACCAACCAGATCAACGTCAACCTATCGACGCTCAGTTCGTCCATCTCGTCCATGCTGCTCTACAAGGGATTCGGCGTGCCCGAGCGCATCGTGATCCGTACGGGCGACGGCGTCATCCGGCTGATCAGCCCCGCGAATGCGCGGACCATCACCGCCACACTGCCTCTACTTGAGACAGACGCCGTCAAGAACGTGGCGTACTCGCCGGCGCTGAGTGAGTTTTGCTTGTGTCGGGACGCTTTGCTTGTTGTTTCTGACAGCTGTGACGCTAACCGACGCGCGCGGTGCCATCACACACGTTCGGTCTGATTGCAAAGATCGACTCTTTGTCATGCTGGCCACGGGCGAGATCTGGACGTTCCGCACAGACCACAATCCGTGCACGATCTTCGACATATGGCGGCTTGTCGAAACGAGTGAGACCGTCTGCCATTGAAAGCCGCTATGCGATTTTGCATGTTCTGACGAGTCATGCACAACCACAGCGGCTGAGAACTGCACCAAGCTACTTGTGTTCGAGGGCAGAAGCCGCAGCCCCGCTGAATCGAGCTCCCCTTCGTCGCGGCGTTTGTCCGCTGCAGCCACACCGGTCGCATCCAGCACCACCCGCGGGCGGTTCGAAAACTCGCTTCTGCCTCCGTCTCTCGTGCCGTCAAGAGCAGTCACGCCAGATCCCTCGGATACGCACATGCTGCCAGAGCGGTACGGCTTCCTCTTTGGCGTCACGTCCAACGGGCATTTGCTCGTGTATGGCCAAGGCGGCGTGATTATTGACAGGTTCCAGGTCAGAGTTTGGCGCACTGCCTTCAATGACATCTCTTGGCTGATGCAGTTGTTTTGCTGCTTGCAGCTGCATTTGGGGCCGATTTACCAGCTTGTCTGCGATTCAGACCGCCATTTGCTCATCAGCTCTGGCAAAGGTCCGATCAATCACCGGCATAACTCTGTCGTGCTCGGTCTGTGTGTGCTGACCAAACACGTGCGCGAATGCAGATGAGGCGATCCGCATCTCGCGTGTACGGCCGATGCACGACGTCCTTGTGCAGATCGAGATCGCCATCAACGTCAACTTTGTCGCGCGGCATCTGTGCGTCCTGGGCAACATTATCTGCGCCGCATCCGAGGACGCGACACTGCACATGTTCGAGTTCAATATCGACAAGCGACGTGAGATACTCGTCTGATATCGCTCGCCGTTGATGGAGTGCCGTCCAGTTCTGACTCCTGCGCAGAGTGGCGCGTGATTGCTGGCCACTCCAAGATGGACGATCACACCGACGGCATCATTGCGATCTGCAGCGTGCCGCGGCTGTGCATCTTTGTGACCATTGGCCGCGACTCGTCGATGCGCGTGTGGAACCACAAGAATGCTCTCATCCGGTCTGTCTATGGCCGCATGGACCTTTGAGTGACTGTCCAGCGAGTGGCTGACGCCTGTCCAACAGCGAAGTGCAGTTCCAGGAGCAACCCGAGGGTCTGTGCGTGGCCAACGCGCGCGGCGACCTTCTGATCGCCATGAGCAACCGCCTCGACATTATCCGTCACACCTCATGTGGGTTGCTGCTGTACTACACAGCGCGCGGCTGGTGATTTCCATGCTCACGCAGCTCAATTCCACTCTCCAGATATGCCGCCCAACTATGTCAAGGCCGTCGATGCCATGGCGATCCGCGATATCCGCGCAGAGCCCGCGCTTGCATTTGACGACAGCCTGATCCCGTTCACGCGGCCACCGCAAGTGATCAAAACTCGGTGCGCGAGATGCTCTGTGTTTGTGGGATCCACGACCACACGTTCTCCCTCCTGACGCTCAGTATCTGCTCTCGCTTAGTTCCGTAATGCACTTGGACCGCTCGAATCCTGCCAGCGTGTTTGAGCACGTCAACCTCTTTGACTTTGACAAGCGAGCGCCAGAACCCGTGAAGCTGATAATCAGCGGTGCAGCGTTGACCAGCAAGGCTGCAGCAGCAGAGAAAACCACCAGCTCTGTCGACAATCTGATCAACGCGCTGTCGCAGCAGTACCGCGCACAGATGCGCACGATGCACGAGCGTGAGCACGATCGGCTCGAGTTCCTGTTTGATGTCGTCGACTACAACGACGGACGCGGTGGCATGCATGTGAGGATGAGCCGTTCTACTCGTGCATAATCGCATGGCGGCGTGCAAGACTGTTTGTGCGCTGACCTGAATGCGTGCGTGCCAGGACGACCTCGGCCGCCACAATGCGAGCTTCAACGCATCGATGCATGGCAGGCTGGCATCGACGCTGCACACCAAGAGCATGGCACTGAGCCAAGGCGAAGACCCCTCTGCCTCAATGTCACGCTCGACGCCCGAGCAAGGTTCGTCGACCCACATGTGTATGTCGGCTAAAACACTCGCACTGAGTGCACTGATGCGCATATCCGAGCAGATCAGAGCGCCAACGAGACTGCCGCATCGCAGGAGCAGCCTGCCGAAGCACAGCCCAACCAGCTTGCACACCAGCGTCACGAAATCATCTCGATCGCCCCAGACGGCGCGATCCCGAACTCGGGCATCGTCGAGCAAGTCAATACGTGGCTGCAGCTCCACCACCGCGCGCCTCTGTCCACGGCGGCCGTCCAGAGCTATCGCCGCGCCAAGGAGAAAAAGTCCGAGGCCGTCGACGACGACAAACGCATGCGCAGCGAGCAGTACAAGGCCAAGCTCAAGGACTTGATGATGCAGATGAAGCGCGAGGAGACGCCAGCACCAGAAGAGCCCGCCGAGGAGCCCGTCGAGCAGCCCGAGGAAGAGACGGAGGAAGAAGAACAAATGCGGCTGCGTATGCAGCGCCGCATGATGGCCGCCGGCAACGAGATTGTGCAGCAGACGCTCGAGGTCAAGCTGTCGCCGATCGTCGAGAAAATGATGGGGTACTCGTGGTTCCCGGACGAGGAGATCTTTTACCCCGCGCACTCGGGTCTCGAGTACGACTTGCACACCATCATCACTAACAGCAAGGGCGAGCGCATGCGCAAGCTCCGGATCGACGCAACCAGCGACGCGCTGCTGCCCGTTCTGTCGAGGCTGTTCGCAAAGAGCCTGCCTGCGGCGCAAAAGGAGATCCTGTCGTTCATCAACTGGATCAACCAGGAGTACGGCTTCCGCGACACGACACTGGTCGAGCGGCAGTACTGCAGGCATCTGCAGGAGCGCGCGACCAACTCGTTGCCGTCAGAAGAGATTTCGGTGAGTGGGAACTGGCGGTGCAGCTTCATTCTCTCATCGATTCCAGGCTGACGTGGCATGATCGGGGCAGCTGCGCAAGCACATGATCGAGTCGCTGCTGGAGCTGAACCCCAACAACGTCGAAGTGGTGCCCACGCTGATGATGTATCTCAACTCGATGTACGACTCGCTCAAGTAAGCCTCGCTGTGCATCCCGCAGTCTCAGAATGCTCGCGCGTGTTGCTGAGCGCCATATTGCACAGATTCAAGGCAATCCAGGTCCTTCGCGGCATGGGCGTGCAGTGCATCGAGACGGCTCACATCAGCGACACGCTGACCAAGATCTTTGACACGGCGGCCGAGTCCGAGATGTCGCAGCGCATGGAAATCACTCCGAACGGCGGCGACGCGCCGGGAGAGCACTCTGGCCTGCGCACGCTGCTCGTCGAGTTCCTGCGCGAGAACCTGCGCGCGTTCCTCGTCGACACGTCGCGCGACCGGGACGTGGCGCGCAAGCTGAAGCTGCTGTCCATCTACGGCCTCGAGGAGCGCAAGCGCGGCAATGAGCGCAAGGATAGGGCCGCCAAGCAAAAGTCCAAGAAGAAGCGCCATGGGTCTCGTCCGTCGTCTGCTGCGTCGAATGCGACCGTCGACAGGTTCCACATGTCGCCTGCTGCCAGCTCGGCGGTGATGGTCAAGGCAAAGCCAAAGGTGGAACTTAAGAAGGGAAAGAACACCAAGGCGGCGCCGGTGCCAGCCAAACCTGCCGTGCCGATGAACGTGCGCCTCAGGCCGATTGGAGACGAGGCGCCGGCAGGCGCCGGCGCTCAGCCGCGGCGCCGGTCGGTCATGTTCCAGGACGATCTGAATGCACCGCCAGGCGGCCGCAGAAGGAGCTTCGTTGCCGGCCAGGCACCGAGGGCATCCTCGCGCGGTGCACCTGCCGTCCAGTCTCTCGGTGCAACCTCGGAGACGCCAGATCCGCTTCCAGATCCGACCATCGTCAAGCTTCCATCTGTGCCCAGCGACCAGACGGCCGTCGCGGATGCACAGGCGGGTGCATCAGCGCAGCAACCGCCGCAGACAGAAACAGAACCCAAGGTTGTCGAGGCTCCCGCAGAAGTTCTCGGCGAGTACGCCAGCAAAGCAGCCCAGATTGAGGAGCTCGTTCTGGCGCACCGCATCAAGGAGTATCCTTCTATGCTCGATCCACTCCTGTATCCCGTCGTGAGTTGATGCATCTCCTGCCATGCCTTATCGCTAGTGGATGGATCTGATGAAATTTGTGTCGCACAATCAGACGTCGATACCGAAGCTCGACACAAGTCGCTCTGGCGGACCGCCCGTGCTTGTGCTGCAGGACCCATCTACGATCGACTTTGTCGATGCAATCAACTACTTTATGACGCAGGACGAGCTGCGCATCGAGCGCGAGGAGCGCGAGCGCAAGGAATGCGAGTATCGCGAGTCCGAGGAGGCCGACAGGGCCCGCCGCGAGGCCGAGGCGCGGGCAAAGTTCCTGCAGTTCAAGGCCCAGAAGGCGGCTGAGCGGCAAGCGCGCGACCAGGCGAGGCAAGCGCGTATTGCAGCCTTGCGTCGCGGCGACCTCGACAGCCGAGAGTCGTCGCAACCAAAGGCCAAGCTCAAGTTCTCGGAGATGCAGACTGGAGGGATCGGCCGCACGCACCAGAGCCACTGCCACGAGTCGCGCGAGACGCTCGATGTTCGGCTGCGTGAGTGCTGCACAGTCGAGGTGGCTCCATCTCGCTTGCGTTTGCTGACTGCGTCTGCCCTGGGTGTGGGCCATTGCAGATCTGTTCCCGCCCATTTCGCCAGAGATGGCGCGGTACATGCACGGGTCGCTTGCCATGCACGTGCATACGTACAACAAGGCCATGCCGCTCGAGCAGGTGCGGCTCGCACCGTTCGAAAGCACCAGCGAGCGTGCGATTCGCGGCGGACCCGCTGCGTTGTCGAGCCGCCGCGGCAGGCAATCGCAAGGAGCGATGGCGCGGCCATCGACGCAGCAGCCGCGTATGTTCGACACTCATGCGAGCGATATAGATCGCCGTCTGGTGCGCACGGCGGCACCAGCACTGAGTTCTGTCGATGGTGGCAAGCTGGCTGATCTGGAGACGCTCTTTGAGCTCGAGTACATCCGCGGCGCGACGTCGCTTCGCACGCCGATGCCGCTGCCAACTACTTCGTTGCTCGAGCCGCTCGAGATGGTACCTGAATATCCCGCCGAGGACCAGCTGCTTGGTGGCAGCAATCCAGCAGACGGTAGTCGCGTAACAACAGCCGAATTCAAGCCGGGGCGTCGATACTTTGTGCACCAGCTCTCAATGCCATCGCAGATGGGAGCCACATCGCAGCTTTATGGCGATGATAGCGACAGTGCCGAGGCTGTTCACGGCCACTCACACAGCCGTGATCACAGCCATCGGCACAATCACGAGCACCACCACCACGACAGCAACGAGCAAGTCGACAACCGACAAGATCCGCGCGACCCCGCTGAGCCGCGAGAATCTGACCAATAAGAGTAGAATAGGCGCCTCCGGCAGCGGGTAGCCGGGTATTCGAGGCGCCATGTGTCTGTGAAATACAATGTATCCTAGTCTCGGTTTTCTTGTGGGGCATCTCATCCGTTCTTCAGCCAGGCTCGTCGCCCAAGGAGTTGTCGTGAGTCGCAATGAGCTGCAAGCGCCTAAAGAGACGCGCGTGGAACTTGTCTCTGTATCTGGGGCTCAGGCTGTTGAGCAGGGCGTCCATGGACTCGAAGACGGCGCCGCAGTAGCGCTTGGAGCTGGCCAGAGTGTTTGTATCGCAGTGTGCCGCGGGCTCGATAGAGAGCAGCTTGCATGAAAGTGATGAGGGTGGCGGAGGAGGGACGAGGGTCAGCAAAGGCCTTTGTCGGCAAGGCGCAGGCGATGGAGCAGAGGGCAAGCGGCAAGTCACCTGGAATCCCGTGTCAGTGGGCCGCACGATGCACCATATCCCCTCGAGCAGACAGAGCTTGAGAGCCAGCTGCGACGGTGCGTGCGCAACGAGCAACGGGGCGAGCAAGTCAGCCGACGCACGTGCGCCGGTCGGTCGCGGCTGTGGCTGCGGGCCGGGCTGCTGTGCGATGGTGTCGGAGCCTGCACCCGAGTCTTCCCGCGAACGGCCGCGCACCTTGGCTGCCTCGGTGCGGCTTGTGGGATCTGGCTCACGCGGATATGGCTCATGTCGAGTCGCCGACGCCGTCGCGGCCAGCCGCGTCAGGTTTGCGGAGCTCGAGCGCGAAAGAACTCGAGGCGGGCTGCGCGCGTCGGCCGGCCGCGCGCTGTAGTAGGCAAGGCCGCCCGAGGCGCGAGACTGAGGTGGACTGCTGGCCGACCGCGCGAGACCTGAACCGATTTGGGCAGCTCTGGGCGGTGTTTGCGGGAGTGTTCTCGGGAGCGTCGCGGAAAGTGAAGCAAGCCCACTCTGGCTGAGTCGCTCGCTTTCGTGAAGCAGGAGCAGCACATCGTCGTGGCGCGACGGGGCGTGCGGCGCGAGCGACAGCGTGCCGGGAGCCAGGCCGTACTCGTACTCACGCAGCGCGCCGAGTAGCTCCGCGAGCGCGGCGCTGTCGTTCATGGCGCGGCGCGTCGTGGCCGGCGATGCGGGCAAGCGGGTGCGGGTGGCTCGGCAAACGCGGAATATGGAGCTTTGGCTGCGCAACCCCAGCCAGGCGCCGCGTGACGCTGCGGGGGCGGCGGGGGCGCGGGACGGGGCACCGGCCGCCGCGGGGG
>JADGIZ010000454.1:0-13401 GCA_027604665.1 Polyrhizophydium stewartii
CGGCGAGCCCGCGACGTTTGAGCTTGGCGGCGACGCGGCCAACTTTGTTGTCTATCGCGCCTTCTGCGAGCTCTGAAACATCAATGGCGAGGATAATGAAGTTCATCATCATCGGTTTATTCGGCGGCTCAGCGCATCTTGTAGAGATGATCGCCGTCCTTGTTCTCGGCGTGACCGTGGAGCGTGTACTTGAGCCTAATGTCGAGATCACGCTGGTTTTCGTCGTTGGGGGCGAGCCAGAAGTGGCCGTCGATCGTGTCGCCTTCGCGGACGGCGAGGACGTCGTGGAGATAAAAGACGGTCTGCCTCGCGGCCGTGCGTCAGCAGCAAGACACGACGGCAACAAAGGCCAGCAACGACTGCGCACCTGCTTCCAGTGCGTGTACGGCGCGTGCGGGCCGGTCGAGAATTGGATCATCTTGTGGCATGCAGTGAAACGGATATCAAAGTAGCAGATGATTGCGTGCACAAAGTCGTCACGTTCAGCCTTGAGGTGGAATGGGACGTCAAACGTCAGGTCCTCGACCGTGACGGTGTAGAGATCGATCTCGCGGATCGGGAAGGCATCGGTGACGACGGCGCGCTTCTCGACCGTGTCGACGAGCGGTTCCGACAGCGCCATGGACTTGATATGCGACAGGTTGAAGTTGTAGACATTGTCCCAGAAGCCAATCTTCTCTTCCTTGTACTCGGCGTCCTCGATGCCGGCAACGTATATGGTCGCCTTGTCGGGGAAGATGAGGCCGCCCGGCGCGAGGTACCTGTCACGCGCATAAAGCACCGTGTTGAGCATGGACTCGTAGAGGAGGCAGTAGCCCATCCACTCCGAGATGATGATGTCGACCTTGTCGACGGGCAGCTCAACCTCCTCCATCTTGCCCTTGATGAGCGTGATCTTGTGGTCCAGCTTGTTGTCCTTGACAATGATCTTTGCGTGGTCGATGATGTTGGACATGTCGACGCCAATGACCTTCTTGGCGCCCGCCGTCGCAGCGAACATGCACAGGATGCCGGTGCCGCAGCCGACATCGAGGACGACCTTGTCCTTGAACAGATGGCGATTTTGGTACATGGAGTTGCGGTACGAAAGGGTGCGGACCTCGTCCTTGAGCATCTCCTCGTGGATGCCTTGTAGCGAGCGGCGCGCGAGGCCAGCGCAGCGCATGCGCGGCGGCGTGGTAGCGCGCAGGTGGGGCGTTTCCGGGCGAAAGGCGCCAGCGAGCGAGGCCGACCGTCAGCACACGCAGGCGTGGGACGTGGATGCGGCTGCGACTGTGGCGGCGGCGACAGCGGCTGCGCGGCTCACCAAAGTGGGCGTACGAGTCAAAGTAGTAGTCCTTGCTCGTCATCCCCGTCACGTCGCCGGCAGCGGCGCCCGCACCGGCGCCGGCAGAGGTCACGCCGGTCATGCTCGTCGGCTTTGACATGGTCGAGATGCCCGACCAAAAAAAAAAGTTGGCGGTGGTTGTCGCTTCCCTGAGGACGCGCCGCTTGATTAGTAACGGCGACAGCGGCCTTGCGCTCTGGGCATATGAAGAAGGCGCTCGCCGCCCACAACGCATCGGCGGCGGCGGCGGCGGCCGGCCAGGGCGTGGGCACCCCCGCGAGTGCGTTCCCGCAACACGCAGGCCGCGGGCAGTTGATGGGTGGCGGATCCTTGAGGGCTGACCCCCCGCGCAGCGCAGTACCATCTGCGCACCCTGGCCGAGCAGCTCTCGGACGCCAACAACGCCAGGTCCGGCCGCCGCGGCGAGGACGTCGTGTGGCGCCAACGATGCTCACCGCACCATGGCGCGCAGCGTCTCGGCAGCGTTTCTGAACGAGAAGCAGATCGAGGCCGACACAAAGCGCCTGCAGGCGCAGCTTGCTATCTACCAGCGCCAGACGCGGCAGTGGCTTGCGCTGCTGGACCAGTTCAACTCGTCGCTCAAGGCACGGGGCTCGAATATGAATGCAGATCTCGCTGTACTGCTGCACGTTAGCTGACGGCCCTTTGCTCCGCGCAGACGCTGGGCGATCTCGAAAACTGGTCGGGGGTGATCGAACGAGACATGCAGGAGGTTGCGCTGACCCTCGCCAAGGGTGGGTGTATATCATAGACAGGACGCAGCTTCAGTCACGATGCTGACCACCTGCCCAGTCGCGCAGCCCACGGCAGAGGGCGAGCCGCAGGATGGCTAAGCTCGGGACGCTGCGGCTTGTGGATCTGCACGCTGCCCTATCCAAGACATGTGCATCACGCGTTTAGAAGCTTCTTGTCGACTCGGGCACACAGAACCATGTCGCGTCCGAACTGCTTGTAGCGCGGGCTCTCGAGCTGCGGCATCGCGGGCACGCACTGCGGATCCGCGGCGCCCGCGACGCAGTGCACGCCGCCGCCGAGGACCATTGGCGCGATGGTCACGATCAGGCGGTCGATCACGACCTGGGCGTTGGACAGGCACTCGCGGATGACCTGAGCGCCGCCCTCGATCATGACAGAGCGCACGCCGTGGCGCGCGGCGATGATGGCAAGTGCTGCGGCTATGTCGATGCGGCCGCCTGCGCCGGCGGGCACGGTCACGATTGAGGCGCCTGCGTCCTCGAGAGCGAGCCATGAGGCCGCCGTCTGCTCGTCGGAGCCGTCGGGGCGAGTCTGCGTCGTCAGCACAAGCGGCTGTCTGGAAAGCACCTTGGCCGTGGGCGGGCAGCGAAGGCTCGAGTCCAGGATCACAGGTCGCGGCTGCGGCGGCGGCGAGATGCGGGCGGGCGGCGGCCCCTCGTCGACGAAGCGGGTCGTCAGCGACGGGTTGTCGCACACAACCGTCTGGACGCCGACCAGGATGGCGTCGTGCGAGGCTCGCAGCGCATGCGTCAGCGCCATCGACTCGGGCGCCGACAGCGAGAGCGGCCGGCCGGGGAGGGCAATGAACCCGTCGAGCGTCTGCGCGAACGTGAGCGTCGTGTACGGGCGGTCGCTCGCCGCGGTGTCGCCGCCGTCGCCGCACGCGTGGGCCGGGAGCCCGCCGTGCTCGGCGAGGAAGCCGTATGCCTCGGCAGCGAGCGACATTTGACGATCGTGTGGCAAGTACAGAGCGAGCGAGCGCGGCGAAGGTGCTGCGCAAGCGAGTGGTGGTCCCAGCCCATGTTGACTCGGCCCCAGATCTCTCTCGCTGAGCTTGAACCAATTCTCGCAATGGCCACTCCAAAGCACACGACATCGCTCGGCTGCCCCGTCCACAGCCCCTCAACCAGCATGACTGCGGGCATGCCCGGCCCCATGTAAGCGGCGGCGCGCCGAGCGAGCACGCTTGACTCCGCATGCTGCGGCCCGCACCCGGCCGCCTGGCTCTCGCGATAAGCCCGTACTGACCCGCTGAGCCACAACGTCCGATGTGTCCCCGACCGCCGCGTCGCTGCGTCGCGGACTCGCCCGTGGTCACGACGACCTGGGCTTCTGTTGGGGCTGCGCTCTGGCCTTGTACCCGCAGCGTGCTGCAGGACGTCCACCTGCTCGACAAGCTCGGCCACTTTGACCGGGTGCGCGGCCCCAGCAGCTCGGCCGCGTTGCCTCGCGCTGGCGGCGGCGAGCGCTCGCTGACATGTGAGAGCCGCTCGCTCGATCTCCATCCCGCCGCCGCCGCCGTCTGGGTTCTTGGGTACTGCACAGGAGCGCATCCCCGATCGCGTCGTCCACACAAAAGGGGCGGGTGCGCACGGGTTCTTTGAGGTCACCGACGACGTCTCGGCCGTCACGGATGCAAAGTTCCTCAACCGTGTCGGAAAGCGCACGCCAGTCTTTGTGCGCTTCTCGAACATGGTCAGCGAGAAGGGCTCGTCCGAGACGGTCCGCGACCTGCGCGGCTTCGCCATCAAGTTCTACACAGAGGAGGGTGTGTAGCGCTCTGCCTCGCTTGCCTGCCTCGCGCGTTGGACTGACGGCGCCGCAGGCATCTGGGACATGAGCGGGAGCAATAGCCCCGTGTTCTTCATCCGCGATCCACTCAAGTATCCGGTGAGTGACTTACCGCAGAGGCTTGGACGCTCTCTGGCAGAACGAACTGACCGTGACCCTCGTGCGCCTTGATGCGCGGCGCTGTAGGATCTCATCCACACGCAGCGCAGGCATCCGCAAACGAACCTGCACGACCCCGACGCCTATTGGGACTTTTTGGTGAGCGGCGTGTGCGCCGTGGCCATCGCTCGCTGCGTCTAACGCCGTGCCCGCAAATCACAGTCACTTGTCCCCGAATCGCTGCATCAGGTCGCGATGCTCTACTCGGACCGCGGCATCCCCGACGGCTACTGCCACATGAACGGCTACTCTGGACACACGTACAAGTTCGTCAACGGCAAGGGCGAGGATCGCTTTGTCAAGTTTCATTTCAAGACGAACCAGGGCATCAAGAACCTGACCGATGAAAAGGCTGCCTCGCTGGCGGGGGTGGACCCAGACTACGCAACCCGCGACCTGTTTGCGCGCATCGCCAAGGCCGACTTTCCGAGCTGGAACGTCTACATCCAGATTATGGAGCCGGAGCAGGCGGCAGCATACCAGTGGAACGTGTTTGACGTCACCAAAGTGTGGCCGCACAAGGACTTTCCGCTCCAGCCCGTGGGCCGACTTGTCCTCAACCGCAATCCAGAAAATCGTGCGTGACGCTGCGGCTGCGGGCCGTCGCATCGCAGCGCTGACTGATGCTCTCCCGACACAGACTTTGCCGAGGTGGAGCAGGCTGCCTTCAGTCCGGCGAACCTTGTGCCTGGAATCGACGTGTCGTGGGACAAGCTGCTGCAGGGCCGCCTCTTTGCGTGCACGGATGCCGCACGCTACCGCCTCGGCGCCAACTTTACCCAGATCCCCGTCAACGCGCCGTTTGCGACGCGAGTACACAATTCGCAGCGCGACGGCCGGATGGCCATCAACGGGAACGGCGGCTCAGCGCAGGCTTACTACCGTCCCGTCGAGGAGAGCCTTGCTGGTGCGGATCTCGCCGCGCGTGACGCTGTCGCGGACACGCCCGAGCGCGGCGTTGGCGCGGCGGCCGAGTCAACCGTGGCGGCCATCTCGGCGCCAAAGGTCGACCACCAGATCGTGATGCGCCACCGCGTGCTGCCGAGCGACGACGACTTTGTGCAGCCAGGCGAGTTCTGGCGCACGGTGCTGGGTGCCGACGAGCGCAGCCGTCTCGTCAGCCGGCTTGCCGGCAGCCTCGCTCGCACCAAACGTCCGATCCGCACTCGTGTCCTGGGCGTGATCAGGCGGGCCGACGCCGAGTGGGCCGCGGCGCTCGAGCAGCGCCTCCTGACCCCGCGCATCTGATCGTGGCTCGCAGGCTGCGTCTCAGTGCGCTCGCCCTCGCGGCGCCGTCGCTTGCGGAATCAAATGAAGGCTCCTGGGTTCGCAGTCGCCCAAGCTTGCCTCCGATGACGGAATCAGCGCTCGGGGCGGCGGCGGGCGGAACCAGGCCCGACAGAGCGCTGCTGCGCAACCGCCGAGGGATCCGCTCCGAGGACTGGTCGCACGACTGGCCCGAGCCAAAGGCCGGCACAGCGGGCGGCATGTTCTTTGCCCAGCAGCGCATCCAGGCGCTGGTGCGCAGGGACCCGTCCGACATCACCGCCATCCTGGACCTGCCGCCGGGGCTCGACGAGGCGGTCTGGCAGTACGAGCAGCTGAGGTGGGCACGCACGCAAGCCGCCTGGCCGGCCACGTGCGCTGCGTGCGCCGCTGCCGCCCGCGTATGCTGTGCGAGCCTTGCGACGCTGACCGCGCGACAGGCAGGTGTGCCTCGAGCTGAACGGCCTGTTTGTTGCTCTCGAGGACGAGTGCACTCGCGAGACGTGCGAGGATATGCGGGTCTCCGACTGGGCGTACATGTGCGCGGCCCATACATCTCCGCAGCCGTGCTCTGCAATCGACTACTTTTGCCACAACCTCGACTGCTCGACGGCGCTGCTCAACTCGAGCATGTTCCCATCGCGGGAAATGGTGCCCGAGGGCTCGATGAAGCATCTCCACAATGTCGCCCGCAGGCTCTACCGCGTGTTCGCGCACGCTTGCTGGAAGCACAAGGCAACCTTTCTCGAGTTTGAGGTGCGTTGCGTGCTGCAGAGAAGTGGCCGTGTTCGCCGGTGTCTAGCTTAGCTCTAGCGCAACCCCAGGCGGCAACGCATTTGTATGAGCGTTTCCTCGAGCTGTCGACCAAGCGGTACAGCATGATCTCCGAGACCCTGATTGTCGTCACCCCGTAAACCCCAGTAAAACGCCTTGAGTTGGGCAGATCAGATCTGTGCGGTCTGCGTCGTGGCAGGCCGATGGTGTCGGACAGCAGGAGCGGCTGGTTGCGCGGAGCGGGGGGATCCGAGCTTCCCACCGCACGCCGCAAACCAGCCGGCAGCTTCTTGCCCCAAGTTTGAGCAACACACCCTCGTCCGCGTGCCTGAGCTATGAGCGGCAAGGAGACCGAAGAGGACGTCCACGGTAAACTTAGCTGGTCTGCCCCACGCCTCCCTATCCCTTGTTCGGCGTGCTGCCTTTGAGCCCGCGCACTGTTCTTGAATGACCGCTGTCGCCTACGTGCCGACGCCGTCACCTCCTGGGGTCGACGGCATCGCGACGGCACCGCCTGCGGCTGGTGGCGCCATCTGCTCCAGAGGCGGGCGTCCTGTCTGCCACTGGCAGCGCTTATTCTGCAGAGCGGCCGCGCAGCGCAGCGTGCTGTCGCCGGCGACGCTGTCGGCTCTCTTGCTTGCTGCCAAGCGGCGACAGCTTGCCCACAAGCAGCGACCCAACGCCGCACCATGCGCACTCCATCATGCTGACCATGCGCATCCCTCCTGCCGGCGCTGCCCATGCTTCGGTGCGCCGGCCACCTCGCGGCATGCCCACGCACACCCTCTGCCTGCGGCCCATGGCGCCCGTCGGCCGTCCATACAACAAACACGCGTCTGGGCGGTGTTTGCTGGCGGACCTCGTGGCACGCGGCCGCATGTGGTGTGCGCTCGCGACGGCTCGACTGTGCCGCGGCGCCGCGGCGATCGCCGTTCTGTCTACTCCGGCATCAATATCCAATCCGCACTCAAAAAGGCCTTCACGGCCGCCACAAGCTCAAGAAGGTTGACGACGGCCACCGCGATGGGACATGGATGGAGTCCGAGCGAAAGCGCCTCCAGGCCTACGAGTATCTCTGCCACATTGGCGAGGCAAAAGAGTGCGTGCCCGATATTCTTGCGTATAGCTGTGTCGGCGCACATGGCAATTAGCACACCTCTGACATGTGCTCAAAGATGGATCGAGGCATGCACAGGCGAGCAGATCCCGCCAATCGACCAGCTCGAGGAGCACCTGCGCAACGGCATTGTGCTGGCGCGCCTTGCAAAAGCGTTCCAGCCCGAGGTTGTCAAGCGCATCTTTGAAGTGAGCGCGCGACACACGGCGGGTAAAGCAATCTCCGATGGCACGCTAATTCGATTCGGCGACACTTGCAGGACACAACCAAGCTGCAATTCCGTCACTCGGACAACATCAACTATCTCTTCACCGCAATGCACAACGTCGGCCTTCCCGACGTGTTCTTTTTCGAGCTGACGGACCTCTACGACAAGAAGAACATCCCGAAAGTCATTTATTGCATCCATGCGCTGAGGTACGTGGCATCCGACTCCAAAGAGCCTCGGCATGTGCGAAACATGCGCGGTCTGACGTTCGATGCAACTCAGCCATCTGCTCGCGAAGCAGGGCCTGACGCCCAAGATCAAGAACCTGGTTGGCCAGCTAGAATTCACGGGCAAGTCGCCCGCGAAGTTGCGACCATCTCAACGCCACGCTGACCAATTCTGGCTTGGATGCAATCGTGCTCGACAGACGAGGTACTGCATGCGACGGCACAGGGACTAGAGGAGGCCGCAGTGGCCATGCCTGCGTTTGGCAACATCCAGAGCGCGCTCGCGGCCGAGCTCAACGAAGAGACGCCCGAAGAGAGTGTGTTTCGACCTGCTCGATAGCGACTCGGTCTGCTGCAAGAAATGCTAACGGTGGCGGGTGGCGCTTTTGATCGACTTCCAGAGCGCAAAAAGTATCTCGAAGAACATGAAAAGGAGATTGCGCGGATTCAGGCACTCGCGCGTGGCCGCATCGAGCGCAAGCGCCATCGCGAGCGCTTGGCGCATTTCAAGGCGCACGAGAAAGACGTCATCAAGATCCAGGCGGCCTGGAAGGGCCATGTGCAGCGTCGCGAGTACAAGGGCACCTTGTTGCGGTACAAGTCCAACGAGATCCTCTTTACCAAGGTGCAAGCCCTGTACAAGGGCAAGAGGAAGCGCCAGGAGTATCTCTCGCGTCTCAAGTATCTCAACTCGAACGAGGATGCGGCAATCAAGCTGCAGGCATGGTGGAAAGGCACGCAGGCCATGCGGCAGTACCACGCACTCCGTAAGCTGTTTCCCTATCAAGCCGCAGCCAAAGCACACAAACACACACTGACGCTTCACTCTCGGCGCGGGCTTCTCAGTCCACAGCAAGGGCGGCACGGATCCCAAGACGCTGCAGTCGTACATCCACCTGCTGGACGACGGCGTAAACGACTTTGATGAGGAGCTTGGTTCGTCGGCGACGCAGCAGCGAGCGGACGTGTAAATGCCGTGCTGACGTCTTATCTTCTGCTTCCACGCTGTGTACAGACGTCCAGAAGCTGCGCCGTCTGGTCATCAAGGGCATCCGCGAGAACCTACAGGCCGAGCAGGAGGTCAACGAGCTCGACATGAAGATTGCGCTGCTGGTCAAGAACCGCATCTCGCTTGAGGAGGTCATTCACTACACGTCCAAGAAGATGCGGCAGGCGCTGGCGGCCGAGGTTGCACTGCACGACAAGGAGTCAAGCACATGGACGCTCAAGGGCAGCGACAAGGAGACAAAGGAGCGGCGCAAGCTGTACGAGCAGCTCTTTTACTTGCTCCAGACGCAGCCCACATACCTCGCACGTCTCATGTTCACGATGAACAAGAAGAACGGCGCGAGCGTCACCAAGTTCCTCGAGCAGGTCGTGCTGACGCTGTACGGGTACGCGCAAAACACGCGCGAGGAGTACCTGTTCCTGAACTTGATCGACTCGGCGATTGGCGTCGAGCTCAACGATATTTCCAAGCTCGAGGAGTTCTGGCGCGACAACCCGTTCTTCATCAAGTTGGTGCTGCAGTACACGCGCGGCGCCAAGGAGCGCCAGTACCTACGCGACCTGCTGCAGCCCGTGCTCAAACTCGTCCTCAACGACAACACTCTTGAGCTAGAGAGCGACCCGATTGCGGTGGGTCCGCGCTGACGATCGCCGAGCGCGGTTTTGCAGCATTCGTTTTCTGACAAAGGCGGATGGCGCTTCCGGTGGCCGCTGCACATAGATCTACAAGTCGCAGATTCGAGACGAAGAGCTGCGCACGGGCGAAAAGTCCACCAAGCCATATGATGTGACGCCGCAGCAGGCGACGCAGGACCCGGACGTCAAGCGCGTGCAGGCCGCGATCTTTGTCAAACAGAAGAGCCTCACGGACAGCTTTCTGACCGCGATCATTGGCTCGATCAAGAAGATGCCGTTCGGCATCCGCTACATTGCCATGAAGATGCGCGAGCACATGAAGAGAAAGTTCCCTGGAAACGACAGCGACGACGAGATTAACAAGATCGTCGGCAACCTCATTTACTACCGCTACATGAACCCGGCGATTGTCGCTCCTGAGGCATTTGACGTCATCGATGTGGCCATCTCACCCGTGCAGCGCAAGAACCTTGCCGAGGTGGGCTCGCTTCGCGCAGAGGCGAGTTTGGCAGGATGACATGCTGATCAACTACGAGCGGTGCGTAGATCGCCAAGACGCTGCATCAAATCTCGCTCAGCCGCGGCGTCGGCGCGTCGGACAGCGAGTACAATTCACAGCTCAACGAATACATCAAGGCTGCCGGAAAGCGCTTCGCGGCGTTCCTCAAAGAGGGTGGGTCACAGAGCCACCATCGCGCGCAAGTGACTCGACTGCAGGCTGACCTAGTGCTGATGCGGATGCGTGATCATGAGCAGCATCCGCGGTCGAGAGCGCGCAGGAGCACTTCAACATGGACGAGTACGTCGAGCTCAGCCGACAGGAGAAGCCAATCATCTATATTAGCCCGGACGAGGTGATCCAGGTTCACCGCAACCTGGTTGAGAACATTGACAGCCTCGCAACCCAAAAGGACGACCCGCTGCGCATCATCCTCAGCGACCTCGGGGCGCCGCCTGCGAACGACGTCGGCGCCAAGGGTGCGGGCAGCGAGGTGTCGCTCGCACTCACAAACCGCTTCGCCAAGACCGAGGACGAGAACGAGACCAAACTGCGCTTGCTGATCAACGAGACCAAGCGCCTGATCCTTGCCGTGATCCGCATCAACATTGGCAAGACGCTGCTCGAGATTTTGGAGACGCCATCGACGGCACAGCAGGAAGCACTGTTCGCCGAGTATCTCAAGAAGGAAGCGCAAACAGCGGCCGCTCAGAGCGAGACGGCAAGCGAAAGCAAGACGATGCGCGGCAGCGAGAGCATGCTGCACCTCGTTGCGACGCCGGTCACGCCTGCGGTGCCCGATCTGCCGAGTCCGAACGACAAGTCATCGAGCAACTACACCAACATGATCAGCCTGCTCAAGAACGCAGATGGCAGCAGGTGAGTGTCACAGACGACTGTGATTGCAGCACCATGATCCGGCAAGCTGATTCAGCCGCACAGTATGTCGTTCTCTCAGCTCAAGGTCAAGGCGCTCGAAAACATGGCCAAGATCGAGGCCGCGGGCCAGGCAACCAAGACAGACGGCTACCAGTCGATGCTCAACTCGATTGTTGAGGACATGCTCAACAAGCAGCGCCGCCGTGCGCAGCGCCGCCGCGAGTTCCAGTCTCTGCAGGCGACGCTCGCGAACCTGGACGAAAAGGCCAAGTTCCTGGCAGAGCAGAACAAGAGCTACCACGACTACATCGACGCGTGCATGTCGCACCTGTCGACCAAGAAGGGCAAAGCCAAGAAGCCTCCGCTCTTCAGCAAGCAATACTATCACATGCGCGATCTCAAGAAAGAGGGCAAGGTGCCGCAGTTTGGCTCATTCAAGTACACGGCCGCGGACCTGCACAAGAAGGGCGTCCTGATTTCGATTGACGACTACAGCCCCAAGCAGTTGCGTGCGCGAGTACCGGCGTTGGATGAATGCACGTGCGCTGCTGACATGCTCGGTGGCGCGGACGGACAGGTACGGCCAGATCACGCTGATCCTGTCGTCGGACGAGGCGGGCGTCTTCAACGTCGAGGCGTCGTTCCTGGGCGTCAAGCTGCCCGAGAAGATGGAGCTGCGGCTCGAGGACCTGCTTCAGAGCCAGTACAACAAGGTCGACGTCATGACGCTCTTCGACATGGCCAAGGTCAATCTCAACCTGCTCATCTTTCTGATCAACAAAAAGTGGGTGCTGGCCCTGCATGCTGTTGCGCCGCGGCATCGATGCTGACGCAGACGAGCAAGATTCTACGTGTGATCGGCGCCATCTGCCGCACGAGCACCTTCCCACCCCACCCGCGCACAGTCCAGCGCATGCAGGCTGCCGCCGTTCTTCCCATTGCCCCACCTCCCCACATAAATCCAGACAAACGAATGCACACAAAGGGTTGCATGAGGAGAGCAATTTACTGTGTGCCAAGACAGCGCCGCAGCGCCGGGTCGGAGGCGGCTGCGGACTGGCTCACGGCGGTGATGATGTTTAGGCGCTGTCGCGGGCGGCAATGTAGATGGCGAGGTCGACAACGCGGTGGCTGTAGCCGTACTCGTTGTCGTACCACGAGACGAGCTTGACAAACGTGTCGTTGAGGGCAATGCCGGCCTTGACGTCGAAGATGGAGCTGTGGGTGTCCGAAATGAAGTCGTTCGAGACAACCTCGTCCTCGGTGTAGCCGAGAATGCCCTTGAGCGGGCCGTCGGCGTGCTTCTTGACGGCAGCGACGATCTCGTCGTACTTGGCCGGCTTGGCGAGCTTGACCGTCAGGTCAACGACCGAGACGTCCGGGGTCGAGACGCGGAAGGCCATGCCAGTGAGCTTGCCGTTGAGGGCGGGCAGGACCTTGCCGACGGCCTTGGCGGCGCCGGTCGAGGCCGGGATGATGTTCTGGCCAGCGCCACGGCCGGCGCGCCAGTCCTTGCCCGAGGGGCCGTCGACGGTCTTCTGGGTGGCAGTGACCGAGTGCACGGTGGTCATGAGGCCCTCGACGATGCCGAACTCGTCGTTGATGACCTTGGCCAGGGGAGCCAGGCAGTTGGTGGTGCACGAGGCGTTCGAGAGGACCTGGATCGAGGGGTCGTACTTCTCGTGGTTGACGCCTGCGAGCGGCGGATGGCGGCGGGGGGGGGGGCAAGAGCGCCGTCAGCACATGGGATCACGAGCCAGCGGCGGGTGGCCGCCACACACGGTCACGCGCGGCTCGGGACAGCGGCGCGCGGGTGTGCGGGCGATCAGGCAGCCGGGCACGGGGCAACTCACCCATGACGAACATGGGGGCGTCGTTGGACGGGGCCGAGATGATGACCTTCTTGGCGCCGCCGGCAAGGTGGGCCGAGGCCTTCTCGGTCGACGTGAAGACGCCCGTCGACTCAACGACGTAGTGGGCACCCGAGGCACCCCAGGTGATCTTGGACGGGTCCTTCTCGGCAGAGACCGCGATCTCGTTGCCGTTGACGACGAGCTTGCCGTTGTGCATGGAGATGGTGCCCTTGAAGCGGCCGTGGGTCGAGTCGTACTTGAGGAGGTAGACCTGGCGGGCAGGCGCAGGCACGGGGGGGGGGCGCGGGCAGGCGCGGGCAGGCACAGGCGTGGGAGTGCTGCGTCAGCGCGCGTGCTGGTGACGGGGTGATCTCGGAGGTGCCACGGCCGCCGAGCAGCGAGACCAGGGGCCAGCGGCCGGCAACGGCCGCATGCACGGCCGCAGAGGCACCAGGCGCAGCGTGCAGCGCTCGGAAGCGAGCTGCAGCCACGGCGCGGTGGGCGGCACGTGCGGCGAGGCGGCAGGCAGGCAGCGCGGCGCGGCGGCTCACCATGTACTCGAGGTCGATGAAGGGGTCGTTGATGTGCTTGACGACGACGGCGTCGGGCTTCTCGAGCGAGGCGCGGAGCACGAGGCGGCCGATGCGGCCGAAGCCGTTGATGCCAAGGCCAACAGTCATGGTTGCGGGTGGGTTGCGGGTGTGTGTCGGAGACGGGCGAAAGCGGCGGGCGGGCGGCGCGCACCTTTTTAAAGCCCACGAGCGCGGACAAAACGATTCGCCAGCGCACCCGTGACTCGGTCAGCCGCCAGCGGCCCGCGCCCGTGACCCGCGGCCGCCGGCGCGGCCCCGGCGCGGGCGCGGGACTGGTGGGGCCGTGC
>JADGIZ010000455.1:0-13373 GCA_027604665.1 Polyrhizophydium stewartii
ACCCCCGCCTGCGACGCACCTCGCTCTGACGCATGCACCCTGCCGCGCGTCCTCCGCGACGCTGGCTCGCCCACCGCGCGCCACGCCGGCTGCGCTTCGTCGGCCGTGGCAGCCTGCTCCACTCCAAGGGGTTCAGCCTCGCCCGCGCCGACGTCCATATTGACCCGGAGCAGCTCAAGAACGACGGCGTCTGCGCCATCCACCGAGCCGACTGGAACGGCGAGCACGTTGCGGTCCAGATCCTGCTCGAGAACCACGACCCAACGCACGTTGCCCTCATCGAGACGCAGGCGGAAAAGTGGTTCGGCGTCAATCACCAGAACGTCCTGCGCCTCGGCGGCATCTGCATCGAGCCCGGCGAGCACCCGTTTCTCGTCATGCAGTTTCTCAAAGAGCACAACCTCGTGTCCTATCTCGAGGAGCACCCAGAGACCGATATGCAAACGCTCTTCACCATTCTTCTGCGCGTTGCCCTTGGCGTTCAGTACCTGCACTACCGCGCACCGGGCTGCCCCATCATCCACCGAGACCTCGAGTCCAAGCACGTTCTGCTCAACGAAAACGCGCGTACCGTCAAGGTCGGCTTTGGCATGGACCTGCTCGAGCTGTTGTCAGCTCGCGTCGTGCGCCGCTCTCGATGGCTACCGCCAGAGTCTGCGCTGCCAAACTATGTCCCGGCCACACCCCTGGACGTTTACGCCTTTGGCATGATTGCGATCGAGGCCATCACGCGCACGACGCCGTCGCCGGACCCCGTGCAAATCCGCCAGCCCGCCAACGTGCCCTCCAGCGTCTGGTTCCTGCTGATGCGCTGCATCAGCCCGAATCCAGCGTCGCGGCCAACCTTTCACGAAATCGTCAATGTGTTCTCGGAGGCTGCGCCGGTGCAGACCAGTGCGTGCCGACCACAAGCCTTGCGTAGCTCGTTGCGTTTCGCTGACTCGCCCTTGATCTGCCATGCGTGTTTGTAGCATCTGCGGAAGCAGCATCGAGAGAGTCGGCAACCGACCTCGACATCATTGTCGCCGCGTTCCCGCTATGGGTGCAACTGGTCGACCTCGCGCAGAACGCGTATCTCCCGGCAGGCGGCATGATGGACGTGATCGATCAAACGACCTCCCAGCTTGTGCAGCACCCTCGCCTTGTCTGGGACCGCGACCACCGGCTCACTTCCCTGTGCGTGCAAAACACGGCCTGGCTGTCGAGCGAGGAAACAATCTGCTCACACAATTCGCCCTTTGTCCCCGTGTTGTCGCAGTCGTCTCGGCCAGCTTGGTCTGTCTGGCCCGATCCCCAAAGACGTTGGCCGCCTGACACACATCGAGGAGCTGTGCGTTCTTCTCATATCGATTCTCTTGACTGCGCAGCTCGCTGTAACACGACGACTTCACTCTGTACAGATGGCTGCATCACAATGACTTTTTCGGCGAGCTGCCCTCGGAGCTCGGCAACTTGACCAGGCTGCAGTCGCTGTGAGTTGCCGTCGCTGCATCTGCTGCTTCATTTCGATCGCGGTCGGTGCTCACGCAAGCTCGGCACGGCAGAATCATCAATCACAATCGGCTTTCGGGTCGCATCCCGAATCGCATCTTCCAACACATGCGTGACCTCTCGGTCCTGTAAGTTAATCAGCAACATCCATGATTCTCCAAAACCGCACGTGCGCTGACGGCGACCGTCGCACAGCAACTTGAGCGTGAATCGCTTTGAAGGCGCCATACCAAGCAGTCTATTCTCCCTTCGGCAACTGCGTGCCTTGTGAGTGCCACGAGAAGATGTGGGTTTCAGCCTCTTGAACCTGACGCTCGAGCCTCTGTTTGCCAGCGATCTGTCATCCAACTTGTTTGTTGGCGAGATTTCCGACGAAATCAGCCAACTGGAGAACCTCGAGATCATGTGAGTGCCACAATTTTCGCATGCTGATGTGCACGGATTCCTGTTGTGCTGAATCTACGGGTGCCAAGCATGCTCTCGTACAATCAAATCGAGTCTCTGCCTGCGGAAATCGGGGCGCTTCAGAAGCTGATGCACATGTGCGCATACAAGGTTGCGAAACCCGTGTGCGATGGAAGCTGACTGCATGCGTGGGACAGATGGATCGACAACAACTGCATCTCACAAATCCCGCCAGAGATCGGAAAGTGCTCCCAGCTCGAGCGCATGTGAGCGGCGATGTGCTTATTGCTGCTCATTACTGAGCCGCGAAAGCTGACAGAACCGCTTTCCAGCAATCTCAGCTCGAACCCAATTGCAAGGATTCCACGCGAGATTGGCCGTCTGGCCTCCCTGAAGCTGCTGTGAGTTGGCAGCCTTGCACTGCTCTCATCCGAACGGCGACTCTGACCGCCGCATCAGCATGCTTGCCAACTGCCAGATCACCGAAATCCCGAGCGAGATTGGCCGCCTGGAGCTCGTTGAGTTCCTGTGAGCCTTTTGCGCCGCAAAACAGTCCAAGCACGATACGACGCTGACTTTTGCATGATTCGAAGGGATCTGAGCAACAACAGAATCCGCGTGCTTCCAAAGCAGATTGGAAAGATCAAGAAGCTCAAAACTCTGTGAGCACAGCACTCGATGTCGTGGCTTAAAGTTTCCGCTTCATTCTAACCAAGCGGGGACATGCAGAGCAATCAGTAACAACAAAATCAAGATCATCCCACGCGAGGTTGGAGAGCTCACCGAGCTCACGACGCTGTGCGTACTCTTCTGTGCAGCGGTAATCGCATGTGGCCCAACCGCTGGTGCTGACCAAACTGCTCTGCAGTGCCCTTACCAACAACCGAGTCAAGGCGATCCCGCCCGAGATCGGCAACCTCAAGGCGCTGCTTGGACTGTCCGTTTCGTGTGCTTCTCTGAGCCTTTGGTTCCGCCCAGTCTGTTGACCCTGGCTTGTGACTGGCAGATCGCTTGCGTCCAACCGCATTTCGCACATTCCTCCGCAAATCGGCGCACTCGACAGCCTGACGATCCTGTGCGGCAATTTTGCTGGATTGAGCGCACGTACTTGTGTCCGCATCTGACGCACTCGCCGCAACAGCGAACTCGAGCAAAATCAGATCACGACAATCCCGCGTGAAATCGGGAACCTTCGGTGTCTGCAGCAGCTGTGGGTTGCTTGAACTGACCTTTGCCGAGCCAAGGCATCTAAACTGATCCGTGGTCTGCGCAGCGTGCTGTCATCCAACCGCATCACCGAGATCCCGCCCGAGATCGGTGCCCTCTCCAACCTCACGACGCTGTAAGCCTGTTTCCTGTGCTCGCTTTGTCTGTCGCGCGCACTGCGCCTTGCTGACTCGGCTTCCTGCCAAACAGGGATCTCTGCAACAACTTGATAGCGTCGATCCCAACGGAAATCGGAAATCTTTCGCTTCTTGCTTATCTGTGCGTTGCAGTGCTGCAAGAACATCAGATGGAAGCTCGAATCTTGACTGACGCTGCCGCCGATTGACGTGTCGATCCAGGCTACTTGAAAAGAACAGGCTCACGGAACTGCCTGAACAGATCGGGAATCTGCTGCACTTGAACAAGATGTCAGTCGGCGTTTGTCGTTGGTGTGCCTCTCAGCACGCTCCAGACTGACTGTCGGCTGGTGCAGATGTCTGGGCGGAAACCGCCTGTCCTCGATCCCCGACGCGATTTGCCAACTGGTTCAGCTCGAATATCTGTATGCCTTTGCGTGCATGACATGCTCGCCGAGTGCGTTTGATCAGAGCTGACGCGTGCCCATCGGCGGCCTTTGAACAGCATGGTGCAACGCAACTATCTGACTGAGCTGCCCGAGAGCCTGGGCAACTTGCAGCGGCTCAAAACGCTGTGGGTGTCGTCTGTGTCGCCCAAGCGCATCTGCTGGATCCAGTGCGGCTGACGTCGATCGTACACCCCAGCCACATCAGCGACAACCGCATCCAGCGTATTCCTGAAAGCGTCCTCAACTTGCGGAACCTGACCATCCTGTGCGTCGAGTGCGGCGAACCAGTGCCCGCCAATCTTCAGCCTCGCTTGCTGACGCTCACCCGCCAGCTGGATCGGCAACAACCGGCTGTCCGTGACGCCCAAGCTGCCAGCTAATTTCAGCAGCCTCTACGCACTGTAAGTCGTCGGCCACGCCGCTCGCCGACGCGAAAGAAAGGCACGACTGACGATGATGCAGGTCGATTGGCCATAATCCAATCTCGAGCCCGCCCTCTGGCTTCGCGCATCTAAACCAGCTCACGGTGCTGTAAGCCGACTCGCTTCTTGGCAGCTCGTGCGTGAAGGCCGGTTGCTGATGCAATTGTGACGGCAGCGACTTTGACTTTGTGCGCTGGAGTGTGTTTCCCCGAGAGATCTTTGACCTCACTCAACTCTCGATTCTGTGCGTTGCTGCGGCTTGTCGCGAGGATGGCAGCAAAACGTGCTCTGCTGACATGTGCACATCAGATTCCTTGGCTTCGGAGGTCTCACGGAGCTGCCGCCCGAGATTGGCCGGCTGCGCCACCTGACAAAGCTGTGCGTCTTGTGTTTGATGCGCTTGACGCAGAGTCCGGACTGACCGCGGGGCATGATCGGCTGTAGTAACCTCAAGGGCAACGAGCTTACTGTCCTTCCTGCGGAGATTGGCGAGCTCAAGCAGCTTGTCAAGCTGTGCGTCTTGCGGCCGGGCGGCCTTGGAAACGGGTACTTGGGCGAAACGATGCTGACATGTGCCGCGCACCGCAGGCGCTTGAACGAGAATAAGCTCGTGGCCCTGCCGCCCGAGATTGGCTCGCTCCCCTTGCTTTCCAAGCTGTGCGCCAGCAGTCGCGTGTGTGTGTGCGCTAACGACACAAGCAAGCTGACCCTCGTGCTCGCGCAGGTGGCTGAGCAGCAACGAGCTCACGTCGCTGCCTCCTCAGATATCCAACTTGATCAGCCTGACCCATCTGTGAGTGACTGACGACCCCGCTGTCGAGAAAGCATCTGCTGACGCGCTGCTGGAAAGTTCGCTCGACAACAACCAGCTGATGTGGATCCCCAGCGAGCTCGGCAACTTGATCCACCTCAAAGAGCTGTGAGCCATGTTTGCATCCGGCTGCGCCGAGGACAGAGAGTCGGAGGATGCTGACTCGCTGCGGTCATAGCACATTCAACAACAACCCCATCTCGGAGATCCCCGCTGAGCTTGGCGAGCTGCCTGAGCTCGAGTGCCTGTGCGTGCATCGCGTGCTCTTCGTCGGCGCACTCAACGAGCTGGCGATGCTGTGCGTCTGACACACGTTTTTGTGACGGACTGCAGGCAACTCGACTGGGAGTCGGTCGACCGCATCCCGCCCAAGTTGCGCCACTTTCTGTTCGACAGCCGCAGCCTGAGCCCGGACAGCGACGTGGGCGATCTGATTCCGCCGAGCGATATGGATGGCGTGCATTTGTTGCATCCTCTGGACATGGGCGGCTTTGACAGCCGCAGCAGCAGCAGCATCCACACGAGCGACACGAACGACCAGGCGAGCGACGGTGCCGACAGCGGCAGCGGCTCGGGCACCGGCTCGGGCTCGGGGTCCGGCACCGGCTCGGGTTCTGGCTCGGGTGCGGGCTCTGGATCGGGCTCCGGCTCCGGCTCTGGCAGCGGCACCGGCTATGGATCCTGCAGCGGTACCGGGTACGGATCCGGCAGCGGTACAGGCTACGGATTGGGAAGCGGATCTGGGTCCGCCATCCACCACACAGCGGGCAGCGGCAACGGCAGTGGCAACGGCAGCGACGATATGGCGCTCGACGACCAGTGCAGCAACTTTGACAACGGCACGGTCGACATGAGCGTCGCCAGCTACGAGAAGGACAACGAGATGAGCAGCGACTCCAACTGAAGCCGCCACTCCTGCGATTCTCCTTGGCCACCGTTGCTTGTCGCCGCACAAGATCAAGTTCTCTAGCACACCACCGCATTTGTTACTCTTTGAGCAATCGCGTGTGTGCTCGCGTGCAGCCATAGCGCATTTATCCAAACTCTGTTCTTTTCACGTTTTTTGTCGTACTTTTTTCGCAGCTGGGTCAGAGTCGGCCGCTGTTTTCTGGCTTGCACTATTCTTCACTACCAATCCAAACTAAAATGCATGTGATGACGAATCGCGCGCATGCGTGCAGTCAGAGTTGTGCCGCTATGTATGAGCGTCGTCGAGAGCCCATAGGCACGGCAGGCTTGGGTCGGACACGCTCGTGCCGTTTGCTGTGCAGCGCGACTGAATCCCGTCGTCGAGCCAGTTGAAGTACATGGCCCACACCACATGGCGCTCAAAGTCGTCGAGGCGGCGCGATACGGCAAGCACGTCCTCGCGTGCCTCGCGCACCGATGCGTGCCAGCTCGTCAGCGTGGCGTGAGATGCCGCGAGCTCGGGATCAGAGAATGTGCGCGAGAGACGCTCGCCTGGCGCAAGCTGCAGCACGGCGGGGAGAGCCGCCGTGCTGTCGCCGACAGTGATGCCAAACGCAAGATCGAGAAACTCGCGCATGCGCGGCGAGAAACCTGGGGTCGTGGTGGAGTGCAGCTCGGTGCTCCAGTCGATTGCTGAAGCGGTTGTTGCCCCCAGAGGTGCTTGGCTTGCGCATGCTGGCGGAATTAGCGCGCTCGCGCCGCGGGATGCAGGTTGCGTCGATCCTCGCCAAACCAGTATGCTCAAGTTCAACAGAAGCGAGATGACTCCTACAACGACGACTGCGTATGCCACGAGCGGACTCAGCACAATGCCGCCCGAGTTGTTGCTCTGTTGTGAGGCAGCTGCCGAGTCTTGACCTGGCGCCGCAGCAGATGCTGTTGCTGTCGCACTTGCTCCTGCTTGCTCCAAAGCACCAGACGTAGCCGCCTTTCCGCCGGAGATCTCGGCCTGCAGGATGGACACAATGTCTGCGCATGTTTCGGCAAGGCCCTTGAGCCCCGCCGATTTGATCACGCCTGTAACACAGATCTCGGTTCAGCATCCGAAGCCGACGCTGTTACGAGCCGGCCTTGGACGTACTCTTCATCATCGTGCTCTTGCAAAAGTTGATCCCGATTGACAGGGCTAAGCGGCACGTGTCCTCTGTCACCCAGGTGATGCAGTAGCGCATCATTGGGTTGAAGCAGTCGCCAAACGGCAGCTGCGGAGTAGATGTCTTGGCTTCGACAATATACATGCTGAAGGAGCTTGTCAGTCAGTGTGGATGGGTCAAGAGGCCAGAGGACGGCGGCGCGACTGACATCCATTCTGTCTTCTTGATCAGCGTCTGCGCTTCCTTGACGTCGGCCTCCTTGACCTTGACCATTGGGTTGTTCATCGCCAGCGTGTACGAAATCTCGCGGCTGGGCTCAGCGAACTCGTTCCAGACGCCTTCTTGTCGTTCTGAGCCAAGGAGTGTCAGCAATCAGCTCCATGTAGGCATTTTTGATGAACAGAAGCAGCCAAAGCTCACTCGATCCGCCGCGGCGCTTGTCTAGCTGCTCCCACACACGCGCTGATTTGTCGCCAAAGAGCAGGTCAAAGATCTTTTTTGCCGGCGCATTGAGCACCACATCGACCTCTTTCTTTTCAAGGTGCTCTTTGCATCCACACTGCACCTCGGCTGTCGGAAGCGTCACAGAGTCGGGCGGTTTGTACTCGCCTGTTTTGCCCGCGCCGCCACTGCTGCGGTCATGACGGTGAAGCGTCAGTTGTGCGGACAGCAAAACCACAGCGCGATTTGGGGAGCATGCGCACCTGGAGTCGCCGAGTGCCGTGTTGGAGGCAGCTTCGCCCACCCCATCGCCCTCTTCACCCGACCTGCGAGCAACCGAGATGCCGTCCTTGTCGGTTCCGCCCTTTGCGACCGCCACGGACTGGTTATGCAGCTCCTGCGCAGACACTGGTGTTGCAGACTGCGCATTGTTCCACGCCCGTGTGAGCGGCGTGTGCACGCGGTCGGGCTTGCCGTACATCTTGAATATATGCTGGCGTGCGATGGGTGTGAGCACGCGAAGCTGAAACGCAATCTCATCATCATTAGCCCACCGTGGCTTCGGCCGTCGCGATTTGGATGTTGCCATGCAGCGACCCGTTCTTCTTGACGATCGACGTGACTTCCTTGAAGCGGATTGAGAGCTGCAGAACAGATCAACATCCAGCAGATCGACAAGCGCCAGAATGACCCAATTCGCCCTTACGAGCGTCACAAAGCCAAAGATGTTGGCATAGAAGCATACTCTGTGCGGCGTGATGTACATGCGGCCCTGGATCACAATGTCGCGCTGCAGCATGATCGAGCAGGCTGGCAAGTGTTGCAGACAGATCAGCGGGTGGGTTGGTGAGCGGGTGTCATCAGGTGGTGCGCACCATCAGTCAGGAACTCTGTCGCAGGCACTGATTTGAAGTGTCGGTGCAACTCGACGTTCTTCTTTTCCATGGCTGGATCCGAGTACACGACCGGGCTGACCAATGAAGCACGTGAGCATTTTTGTTAAGCAGGCAGATCCGGAAGCCAGACTCACTCTGGTTTGTCGCTCGCGGCTTCGACTATTGGAGGAGTCGGGCACGCGCCGCTCACCAGCGACGACTGGCTGCGCTGGGTTGTGTCAACCTCCGACTCAGTTCCGGCCTCGGATCCCTCGACGTGGACGGCTCGTTGCGTGGTGGACCGAGACTGGCGTCGGATCTTGATCTGATGCAGCGTCTCGCCGCCGTCGCTCTCATCCTCGCTGCTGGGCTCGAACGCGCCTTGGTCGATCATGTCCAGCACCGGCGTTGCGCTGGTCGCGAGGGCGTACTTGGCTGCCTCAAACGAGCTGATCCACGCACGCGCATCCTCATCGCTCTCGGCCTGCAGCAGAAACGACTTTCTGCGAACGTCCAGAGTCACCAAGACCCGCGGGTGCGTTAGATCCGTCGTGTTTGATCGCAAGCTCGCACTAGCGTCCGGCATGCCTTGTCGACGTCTGCACCTCAAAGCAGAAGCGTCTTTCATCGGCCTTGGCGGGTCGAGCGTTGCACAGCAGCACGCTGATGGGCGTGGTGACCATGAGCTTGCCCCTGTGTCTGCCCGAGGTCGCCACGGTGGCATACGAGAAGCCGCCCTTGCGGATCATAAAGTACCGGCGCAGCCACGTGGACCCGGACACCGACTTGCGGAACAGATAGCCTTCGCGCTCGGGAGCCTGCTTGGCAGGCGGCTTGGCTGCGTCCGCGTTGTCTTTTGGCTTTGGGCGAGCTGCCTCGACAGCAATCTGCTCGCATTTCAATGCCGCAGAGTCAGCACCAGCGAATGCTTGGAACCAGGTAGCTGTTTGCGCTATTCATGCCTTTTCGACTTCTTTGCGAACTTGCCCCAACTCCTTGAGCGTCATTTCCTTTGTGTCGGCGAACATGTCCAGCCTTGCCCGCAGAGCTTGCGACGCAGGCTGCATGCCGCGGAACATCTCCCAGCCGGCATCGAGGTAGTCGCTGTGCGCCGCGGTGAAGCCAAGCAGCATCTCGGGGATTCGCCCGTCGAGGTTGTACTTGAAGACGATGATCTGAGCGACATAATCGAGAGATGCCTTGATGTGTGCCTGGCGCGCCTCGAAAAGCACGTATGCCTCCTGTGCGCAAGGGTCGTCAGTGGTCGTGAAGCGGCGGTGAAGGGATGGTCATAGGGGGCTCGCCTCGGTCAAGGCACTGGACTCCTTGGTGCGAGACTGAGCGCCGTATCTGGCCGCTGCCACCTCGACCTTCTCGACGGCGCGGTCATATGCGCGGCGTGCCTCCTTTCAAGGCGAGTGCATGCGTTTGTCAGATGCTGCTGCCGGCTGATGCTTGTTCGCGGGAACAAGCGCACCTTGACCTCCTTGATGGTCTTGATGATGAGATTCTGGATGCCGGCGATGACACGTTCCTGGATGCTCTCGACCTGCACGCAAGGTCGGTCAGCTGGCGGCTGGCGCGCCGCGATCGCGCGGATCGAGCTTGCCAGCTTCTGGCGCATTGTCGTGAGGGTGACGATTGATTCGGACACGGTGCGCATTGTGGTGAAGTCGGCTGCGCGAGGATTTTGAGCGCCATTACGCGGAGGAATGGACAGGTCGGCGCTGGGCACCCACTTATTAGGCCTGCACACCTGTAGTTGACGATGCGCCGCGATATGGCGATCGCGGCGTCCTTGACCTCTATCGGCCGCGATTTGGGCGTACGCCGAGCGCGGAGGATCAGCGCCGGCGAAAGCAGTGTTGCTCGGGCCATGTGGCGTGGCCAAACGCACGAGCGAACGACTCGATGTACAGCTTGTTGGTGACTAGGATGCTGTCGAGCCAGCGCTCGAGCTCATCCAGCTCGTCAGAGAACTGATTGACGCTGGAGCGGAAGTAGGGCGAATCCGTGACTGCCTCCTCAAACGAGATGTTGAGTGTGTGCTCGCCGGCATCGGCGCATTTGAGGGTGTCTGGCATTCCGAGGGTCGGTTGAGTTGGCGAGATCCGCCAGGGTTTTCCCGATCCACCAAACATGCCCCCGACGGACGGCGGCGGGCCGCTCTCCGAGGCGCGCATCGGCAAGCACGACGATCCGCTGCAAGCGGAAGAGACGGCGCCGCTGATAGAGGCTGCCCGGGCGGCAGCCGCTGACCTTGCCGAGCGGGCCTCTCGGTGGGCCGCATCGTCGCCCTGTGTCGAGCTCGCCGACATTGCCGCGGTCCTCAACGCTGCTCGGCGACGCCTCTGGGGCGGCGGACAGCCGCCTGCTGCAGTCGCTGCCCTTGGCGTGCGCACTTCCCCAAGCGTCTGCGGCCGCACAACCTCGGGAGCCCCGGCTGCACATGGCTCCAAGTCGTGTGCCGTCGCGGCCGAGTGCAAGCTTCTGGGGAACAAGTCGCACGGCCACGGAGACGCCCAAGAGGCGCTGCGGGCTTGGACTTGGGGCATCCGCCATGCTCTCGCGCAGCCGCACGACTGCGAGCACGCGGGAGCTGCGGCAGCGCTCTTTGCGAACCGCGCGATGCTGCTGCTCGACGCCGGTCTTGTCGAGCACGCCTATCTCGACACCGAAAGAGCTTTGGCGGCTGGATATCCGCGGTCGTCTGTGCACAAGCTTCTGCGTCGCCGTGCGCAGTGCGTTGCGCAGCTGGCATCGACGCCGAGGACGTCCCGCTCGGATATCCCTGGATCCCTTGGGTGGAACCCCGAGCGGGCGTATCTTGAGGCACTTGATGCAGCGTTGCGGAACAACGCAGTCGACTTTGTCAAGGCCATCGCCGACGACTTGAATGCGCTTGCCGCTGCGGGCTCTGCTGCCAAGACACCGCTTTCAAATCTGCCCGTCCAACCGCCGCCGATCGAGCCATTCGTCAGTCCTGAGATTGCAGTTGAGATGCGCGATGGCGAGCGGTGCGTCGTGGCACTCAAGGACATTCCCGCGGGCACGACCATGTTGGTTGAGTCGCCTGTCGCCTGGGCCTTGGAGCCGACGCTGCGTGGCAGATACTGCGCCTACTGCACGCGGCACGCAGAAAGTATCGGCATATTGTGAGTTTGTTTTGTGCTGATGCGGGCTGTGTTGATTCTGATGCCTTATCGCATTCAACAGCTGTCCAGACTGCAGCCGCGACGAGCCGTATTGCTCTGAAGTGTGCCGCGCCAAGCATCTGCCTGTGCACGCACGCGAGTGCCGCTATCCGGTTTACGAGCGGCTGGACTCGGTGGCGGTGACGGCCTTGCGGCTGTTCTTTGCCTCGCAGGATGATCGGAAAGTGCCTGCCCTTCGGAAGGCGTGCGCATGGCCGCCGATTTCGAAGCGCATCCGAGCCAGCAGGGATGGGCTGAACATTGATGGTTTTAGTGACGATGGTGTTTATCAAGGTAATCAGCGCATTTGATGAGTGAGGGACGGCGCTTGACAGCCAAGCTGACTGGCAGCCTCAGACGACACGCTCGCGATAGCGGCTTTGTGCAGCGGCGTCGCCAGGCAGGGTCGGGACGAAGTCTCGCATCTCATTTCCCTTGCGCTGTTGCTCGGTGCAACGGTTCCCGAGTTTGCGGACTCGGCAGCTCTGTCCCAACTGCTCATGTTGATGCTGCAGACGAGGTGTGCCGCGCAATGTCCAAAGTGGGCTTGCTTGATTGTCTAATGCGGTGGATGACACCTCCACTCAGCGTCAACTGCGTCGGCGTCTCGCGACAAGAGACGGCTGGTGGCGAGGCGTCCGAAGCGATCGAGACGCACACGGAGGCGAGGCTTGGCAAAGCGATTTATGCAACCATGAGCCTGGTGAATCACAGCTGCGCGCCAAACGCGGCGCACCACTTTGAGGATTCGGCGCTGCGTCTGCGGACGATCGAGCATGTACGCCGAGGCGACCAGATCACGATATCTTATGTGAGCAGCCAGACGGCGGCATGGACTGGAGCTTGCTGAGTTGCAGGAGAGCTGACTTGGCTCGCTTCAGGGACCGACGGCGGCAAGAATGGGGCGGGACGAGCGGCGCGCGCTGCTGTCCCGTGCGTGGGGATTCGAGTGCAGGTGCTCGGCGTGTTCCGGCGTCGAAGCCGATATGCGCGACCGCCTGCAAAACGCATTCCGATGCAGCGGATGCCCATTCCCGCTGCGGGAGGACGAGACTCGGTGTCCGCGGTGCGGGCATGCGGTGGATACCGGGCGGCAGGACGCCCTCAGCGCCGTGTTCGAGCAGATGCTGCGACTGCGCGACGCCGCTGCTGGCGGCGGACGGCCGGCGCGGCAGGTGCTTGCTGCGCTGGATGACGTCGAGCGTCGCGTGGCGTCGATTGTGCACCCGCACGGGCGGAACGCGGGGCGGATCTACGACAAGCTTGCGATGGTGGCGGCGATGCTCGCGGAGCGCGAGGGCGACGCGACGGTGCTCGGCCGGGCGGCGGCGCTGGTGGAGCGGTCGCTCGAGTCTGTGCGAGCGGTGTTCGGGCCGCGCAGCGTCGAGTACGCGCACGAGCTGGAGAAGCTGCACAGCGTGCTTGTGCAGTTGAGTGCACGTGCCAGAGCGGATGCATGTGCGGATGCGAGTCTTGGCCGCGGGCTGACGCGCGGCGGCGGGGGGGGGTGCAGGACGGATGCGAGCCGGGCGGCGTCCGTGCGGCGTGAGGCGGACGCGCTGCTCGCGCTGCACTACGGCGGCGGCGGCGGCGGCGGCGGCAGCGGGGGATGACGGCGGTCGGCGGCCGGCGCCCGCGTGACGGGCGGCGGCGGGCATTTCGGGGCTGCGGGTGCGGCCAAACGCCGCCGCGGCGAGATAAAAGAGGCGATCTCGCGTGCGCGGCCTTTGCTGCAGCCAACGCACCACCGCCCGCACCGCACCCGCCACCAGCAAGTCCGCATCCAACCGCAGCCATGGGCAAAGTGTTCATCATCGGCGTCGGCGTCACCAAGTTCGAGAAGCCCGGCCGCCGCAAGGTGCGCGCCGCCGCGCTGCTG
>JADGIZ010000456.1:0-13371 GCA_027604665.1 Polyrhizophydium stewartii
CCCGCACCCGCACCCGCACCCGCACCAGCTCAACGGGCAGCAGCACTACCAGCAGCAGCAGCAGCACTTCCAGCAGCAGCAGCAGCACTTCCAACAACCGCTGCACTTCCAGCAGCCCCTGCACTTCCAGCAGCCCCTGCACTTTCACGACCCAGGCCCCTTCCAGGTGCGAGCCGCTTGCCCTGCCACGCCCCAAAAACTCCGCCCGTCTTGCTCATCCCGCCGTCTCGCTTGCAGAACCGGCGACGGCACTCGACCCACTCGCGCTCCAGCAGCACCCCGCTCGACCTGGACGCGGATCCCACGACCTCGCCCCAGATGGTCTACATCCACTACCAGCCGCCGCAGTCGCCCCAGCCCGTGTCGCCCTACTCGGCCACGTCGCCCTCGCTGTCCCACGACTCGCTGCCCTTCGTGCACCAGCACCACATCCTCGCCCTCGCCCAGCAGTCCAGCCTGCCACAGGCCTTCAGATACGGCCCGTCGCCCTCGACGCACCTCAACCCATATCACCCGCACCAGCTGCAGCCCCAGCTGTCGATGCCCCACATGCAGGCACCCGGCCTCGCCCAGAGCCAAGTCTCGCCCACGCCCCACCCCCACCAGCACGACCACTCCTTCTCGCAGCCGGCGTACATGCCCCACGACTACGCAGGCTCCCCGGCCCCGCCGCCCTCGCCCCTCGCAGCCTACGCCTACCCGCCGCCGCCGCCGTCGCCGCTGCCCCACGAGCCGGGCCGCCGCGCGTACCGCTCCTTCGACACCTCGCGCCACGACGAGGAGCGCGACCGCTTCATCGACCGCTTCCCGGCCTTCCATCGCAGGCACCTGTCGCGGCCCGCCTCCGCCATGCCCGACCAGCATGCCGTGCTCCAGCAGCCACACCTGCCTCACGGACAGCGCCTGCTCGTCAACATTGGCCGCAAGGTCTCCTCGTCGACCCTGAGCGAGGAGTCGGAGGCCAGCGTCGCCACCCCGACCAGCGCATCCCCGTCGCCGGCCGCGTCCGGAAACAAGTGGGTCCAGCGCGCCAAGAGCATCCTCACGCGCACCATGTCCATCCGCACCCTCGCTTCGACCTCGTCGTCCGCGAGCGGCTCAAGCGGCAGCGGCGCAACGCCAGGATCCGCCCTCGGCCCGCTCTCGCCCACGTCCGCCGCCCGCTTCCAGGCCCCGATCTCGTCGTCGGCTCCGGTCGCCTCGCCGCTGTCGCTCTCGAACCCGACCGACCAGTCCTTTCCCGCCGCCGCAGACGCCCTGCCCGGCCGCTCGTCCTCGGCCCAGGCGTTCTATCCGTACCACCCGTCTGCGGCCCACGGCGGGTCGGCCGAGTCGCTGCTGGTCAGCCCCGTCACCGCGCAGCCGCCGCCGCAGTTGCCGCTGCCGCAGCCGTCGCAGTCGCAGCAGCAGCAGTCGCAGATCCAGCAGCAGCAGGCGGCGGCTCCCCCGCTCTCGGCTCGCGAGCGCCGCAAGCTGCTGCAGGCGCACTCGCGCAAGACGGGCACCGGCCTCGGCGCGCTGTTTGGCTGGCGCCAGCACACAGAGACCGTCAACCCCGCGGCCTTTGGCGGCCTCGACCCAACGGGCAACATCCAGTGGACCGCCGTCGATTACGTTGCACGACCCTGGCGTCGCGGCGCTCCACTCTTTGCAAGCAACTGGAACCCGCTCGATCCGCACGACCAGGAGGCCATTGACGCTTATGACAAACTCCTCGATCTCTTGCGCACCGCCGCCGCCGCTGCTGCTGCCGCGCAGGCCACCAGCCCCGCGCTCAAGGCGTCTGCCGCCGCAAACGGCACGCAGCTGCAGGCCCAGCTGTCGCCTGAGACGGCCCCGTCGCGCAAGTCGGTTGATCGCGCCGAGCCGCGCGGCAAGCTCCGTCTGCGCAGTGTCTCTGCCGTGTCGGCGTCGTCGGCGGCTTCGGTGCTGTCGAGTCTGGCGGGATCCACGCTCGGTGCGTCGACGGCGTCGTCGTCGGCAGCCTCGTCGGTCTCGGGGGCCACCGGTCAACACCCCGTGGGCTCCCAGATCGCATATTTGCCCAGCATGCAGCAGATCCAGGAGATCTATCTTGGTCCGGCACGTCTCCAGCAGCAGCAACAGCGCGGGCACGCTTCTTTTGCGCCGCCGCCGCCGAGCGGCTTCAAGCGCGCCAAGTCGTCGGTCAGCATCTCGCTGTCGCGGTTCGGATCGGCCCGCTCGTCCGTTTACGGCTCGACTGCTTCAATGCCGATGGGCTCGCATGCTCAGGCACCGGCGCCGATGCCGCCTCAGCAGACGCCATCGCAGCCTCAGCAGCCGCATCAGCAGCAGCCGCAGTTGCCCATGTCGCCGTCGCCGTCGCCCCCGCCGCCGTCGCTCCAGCAACAGCAGCAACAGCAGCAGCAGCAGCAGCAACAGCAGCAGCAGCAGCAACAGCAACAGGCGGTGCCAGGCCAGCACAGCTTGCAGCACGCACAGCAGCTGCAGCAGCTTCGCCAGCAGCTTCTGTCCGCCAACGGCGGCCCCGCTGTGCCCGCCTTCCCGATGGCCTCGTCGCACTCGAGCCAGTCTGCCGCGACGGCCGCTGCAGTTGCTGCGGCATCTGCGAGTGCAACGGCGTCGGCGGCGGCCTTTGCGCGCGAGGAGCGCAGGCCCGGCGGACACTCGCGGCCCAAGTCGTGGTGGAAGCGGCACACGGTGCACGAGGACACGCTGCTGGCTGCTGCTGCCGCGACGAGCATTTCGTCGGGACGGTACAGCTCCGACGGCGTCGTGCGCGGCGCCACGTCGCTCAGCTCCATCTCGGAGGTGGCGGCCATGACGACGGGCGGCGTGCTGCCCAACTGCATGCCGCAGACGGTGCTGACGCTGGATGCGCTCAAGGCGATTCTGGAGACGTCGGCCGTTGGTGGGCAGTTTGACCCTGTTGCGCTCGCTGCGCGCATCACCCCGCGGCGCGACTCGACGGCGTCCCTGTATGCTCCCGAGAGCACGCCGGCCCAGGCTACTGCCGCGGGGCTTGCTGGCGCGTCGGGCGTGGACCCTGTGGACGGTGCCTCGGCGGTCGACACGGTGCCGCTGTCTCCCGAGTCGGCTGCGGTGGCGGGCATGGTCGACTTTGCGCAGCTGCAGCTGCCGATGCCCATGCCCATGTCGATGCAGATGCCGATGCCGGCGCCGCTGTCGTCGACGCCGCCCAGCCTCTCGCGCTCGCTCAACCGCTCGGCGTCGTCGACGGACCTGCGGCACGCCAAGTCGCGCGACAGCTTCTTTGCCGAGATTGGCCATCTGGCGACGGCGTCTGTCATGGCTGCGCCGCCCACGCCGGGATCTGGCGCCCTCCCCGTCGTTGGCATGCAGGTGCCCGTCACCCTCGCGCCGCAGGACCTAGTGCACGTGACGTCGAGCGACGGCAGTGGCGTGTCGGTCGTCGGCGGCCTTTTTGCTGCTGTCGGGTCGGCAGAGTCGCTGGTCTCGCTCGACGCCGCCGTCGATGATCTGGACGATGTTGACGACGGGTCGCTGTTTGACGGCGTCGAGAGCATCAACTCGTCGGTGTTTTCGATCGACGAGGTTGGCATGGCGGCGGGCGGTAGGCCTGGCGGCGGCGATGTGTCTGGCGGCCGCAGCAGGAGCGGCAGCGGCGTCGACGGAGCGCCGACGTTCTTTATGCAGTATGCGAACGCAGCTGCGACGGCGCATGCGGCGCAAGAGTACCTCGAGCACGAGCATCAGAAGCAGCAGACGCTTTTGCGGTACCGCGCGCGGCAGGCGTCGAGCGACCAGATATTCGCGGCCTTGGATGCCAGCGACGCTGCCGACGCTGCCGAGACGGCTGCTGATGCTTCTGATGATGATGCGGCGGGGGCGGCGGCGGCAGCCGACGACGACGATGCTGCAATTGCAGCTGCTGTTGCTGCTGTTGTGGCTTCGGATGCGGATGCGCCGCCGTCTCTGTCGACTGCGTCGGCGTCGTCGACCGCGTCCCTGACCAAGTCGATGATTGTGCCCGACGTGCTGGTGCCGAGCGATGCGGCGTTTGACCCTGTGGTTGCGTTTGCAAGCCTGCATCGTGCGGCACGGCGTGCTCGCGGAGACGGCGACGATGACGATGCCGTCGAGGACCGCACTGCCGCTGCTGTTCCGACGGACTTTGGCGTGGCTGCTGTGTGAAGTATTTTTCGGCATGGCGGCGGCTGGAGCGCGTCTCACCCTTTCTCTTCTCATTTCATATACTGGTCCTTCCTGATCTATCCCTTCCCTCGCTCTCCCTCCCACTCACTCACTTTTCCTTTTCATATACACACCCTGATTTCCTCTCAGACACGCACACTCTCACTCTCCCACACAAGCACAATCTCACGCCCACTCACTCACTCTCTCTCAACTCGTTCACTATGGCTTGCCCGCTCCTCCTCTCACCCGGTTGTCTCCCATCCACCTGCCCAAATCGCTTTTGCCTCTCGCTGTCTCACTCGTTCCAGGCATTTTTGCAAGCTCCTCTGAGTATCTGTCTCCCCTCTTCACTCTCTCACTGTCTCACTCACTCTCTCTCTCTGTGCTGCTTTTGCATAGGGCCTGCATGTATGGGTTTATTTGGGCAGCAATGAACGAAATCTGATGCACGTGATTTGTTGAAGTTTACTTTTGCGATGCCGTGTTTTCGGGAGATAGTTTGAGGAGGAGGGGGTGTGTCAGACATTGACCAACTTTGGGAATCACAGAATCAGCGAATCTTCTTGCGTTTCAATTGTGCGAGTACACAAACAGCAGCGCGCCGAGCATGCCGCCGAGCGCACCGCCAACGTTGCCCACAAAGACGAGATCCGAGACGACCTGGGGGCCGAGCATTGCCCAGACGTGCCACGGCTCGATGCGGTGGCGGCCCAACACGCCGCGGCCGAGGCGTCGCCACGCATCGCGCTGCGCGCGAACCGCCGCGAGCGACATTCCCGAGCGCTGTGCCGCGGCCGCGGAGCCCGCAACGACGAGGACAAACATGCGGAGAGCCGCGACCCAGCCCCCTGCGCCGCCAAAGACGACCTGCCGCCAGACGTGGGCGCTTCCCCTGACGCCCTGGGCGAGACTGCGACTGTGCCGCAGCCACGCGTAGAGCAGCGACCCTGCCGCGCTGAACGCGAGCGCGGCGGCCACGAGGGCGGCGAACTCGCGGTCGCCGAGCACCTGGTATGCGAGCGGGCCAAAGCGTAACAGCCCGTACATGTTCACGGCGAGGTGCACGATGGTGACGTGCATCATCTGCGCCGTCACGAGCGTGTGCTGCCCGCCGAGCCGCGCGACGCTGTTGTCCCACGAGGCGGTGAAGTTGTCGGCGAGCGCTTGCTCGAGCCAGATGCCTGCGGACCACCCCGACGCGGCGAGCGCGCGCGCGGCCTGGTACGCGGCGTACAGCGCCACATTGGATGCAACGAAGAGGTCCAGGATCGACATGCTGCGCGCCGTGTCTATCAGGTGGTGCTCGTCCAGCCACTGCGCGGCGGCGCGCGGCAGCGCCTTGACCGGCAGGCCAAAGAAGGTCCGCTGCGTGCTCCACCACGCGAGCGCGTCCGAGGCTGCGGGTGGCAGCCGTCGCGAGAGCCATCGCACGGCGGGGCCAAGCCAGCCGTCCCACAGCGTCACGCGGCCAGAGAGCGGCTGCTCGCAGGTGCGGCCCGTCCAGCTTGGCATGCACAGGCACTGGGCGCTGGGCGGCAGCAGCGTCGTCGGCACGCACACTCCTGCAAACCGCGTTCAACCAAGCCCGAGAGATCCCACGGCAAGCAGCACCCACCAGGCGTCAGCAATCGCTCGGCCGACAAGCAGCACGGATCGGATCCATGATGTTCGGAAAGACGCCGGACGCACCGTGAACGCAGTCTGGGCACGCCGCGTGCATGTCTGCCGCCCACGACTCGGCCTCGGCCGCCCACTGCCCGATCTCGGCCGACGTCGGCACGTGGTCGAGCCACGGCGAGCGGCTGGCGTCGTACCAGTTGCCGAGCACGCCCAAGAGCCGCAGCGGCGGCATGCCGTGGCCCGAGTCGACCCGCACGACCGCAAACAGGCCGTAGTCGACGTACTGCAGCATCCCGGCTGTCGTTGCATCGGACACGCAAGTGTCAGCGGGGCCGCAGCACCCACCATCGCCGGTTGCTTGTGGAAGCGTATCGAACACCTCCACCCCTCCCCCCGGGGCGGTTGATGCTGCTCCTCACCGATGCTCATCACAAACGCCGTGCCCCGCGAGACCAGCGACCACAGCGGGCCGCCCTCGGCGCGCGCGGCGTCCTCGAGCGCAGCGTGGAACGACGCCTCGTCGGGCTTGGTGGCGTACAGCAGCAGCACCAGCAGCGCAACCACCACGGCCGTCTTGGCCGTCGTCGTCGCCATGGTGTGTGAGAGGTCGGTGCGGTTGGATGTGAAGTGGGCGAGGGGGTATGGGTCGCTGGAAGTTTGGGAAGGATCGGATCGGGTGCTCGCACCCCAGATCCTTGGGGACGCTGTGAGGAGTGGTCGGCCTGGGTCCAGAGCACCAGCAGTGCAAGGAAGGCTCGAGTGGATTGCGTATCCGCACACGAGCCGGGGGTGCAGCCCGGCCTGCCAAAGTCCGGCTTGACGGGGGGTGGGGGAGCCGACTTCCAAGCGGCATTCAGCCATTCGGCGCTCTTCGTCCAGCGATCGCCATGCTCCGGTTTCTCTCGCTCGCTGCGGCCGCACCCCGCGCTGCTGCCGTTGCAGCTGCCGCGCACGCCCGCGCGACCGGCACACACGCACTTGCCGCGGCTGCCTATCCCGTACCGAGCCGCTGCGCATGCGCACACACCCGCGCAGGCCCGCCGCAGCCCGCGCATCGCGGCGTGCTGTCGCTCTCCTTCCTCGAGCACCAGCATCCGCAGGTTATCCACCGCCGCACGCTGCAGGCCGCAACTGCGGCGCTCGCGCGCATGCGACGCCGCGCGGCTGTGGACCCAGACTCGGGGGACAGCGAGCCATCGCAAACCACGGGCCTGTCCGTGCGCGAAGCACGGACAATCGCCAGCGAGCTCGACGAGATCTCAGAGAACTTGCTGTCGCCGCTGTACGAGGCCAAGGGCAAACCGCGGGCGGGCGAGACCGGCGCCGGCGGCGCCCGCGGCGGCGACGGCAGCGACGGAGCCGCTGCCGGCAGTGCGTTCAACCCGGACGTGGATGCGGCCGCGCGGGCGGCGATCGCGGCCAAGAAGGCCGGCGGCGAGTCGCCGACCCAGGGCCGCGATCCGGGACCAAAGTCGCCCATGGAAAGGGACCCGGACACCCGCTTTGCGGCCATGGACGCCCTCGACGAGCCGCTGTCGCAGATTGCCGCCGAAAAGGCGGCTGCCGGCATGCGCGGGTCCGCCTCGCTGGCTCTCACCGAGGCCGAGCTTGCTGCGAGGCGCGCGGCCGTTGCGGATCTGTTTGACTCGCGGCACCAGTATGTTGATGCGGGCGCTGCTGCCGCGGGCGACGAAGGCGCGGACGAAGAGGCGTCTGTGCGCATCAAGCGCCGCCGCGTGCACTCGCAGAAGCCGGTTGCGGCTCGAGATGCTGCCGATGGCGGCGCGGCCGAGGACGAGTGGTTTGTCGACGAGGCGCACAACGTGCCGCAGTCGTTCACGCGCACGTTGACCCGCGGTGCGGCTGCCGCTGCTGCGGCAGATGCCACGCTGCCGCGGTGGATGCGCGGCATTGAGACGGCCGAAAAGCGGCAGATGGGCATTGACGTCGAGGACGACACTGTGCATGTCGACGCGGGCGCTTCCGTGACGCAGATGATTCTCGACCGCACGATTGACGCCATCCGCGGCGAGCGCGGCCGCAACTTGGTTGTGATTGACGTGCGCCAAAAGTGCGACCATGCGGATTACATCGTCATTGTCGAAGGCCGGTCGTCCAAGCAGATCCATTCCATGATCGACGCCGTGCGACGAAGTGTGCGTTTCTGCTTTGCAATGTCCCTGCGCAATTTGGTATCCGGTGTGCTGACTGGGTGCGATGGCGATGGTGGCGGTGTTGGTGGTGCGTCTGCAGGTCCGCCACGTGTTGCCCCGCGACACTTCGCTGCCAGACAACCTTGCGATCCAGGGCGAGGACAGCGAGGACTGGAAGTTGCTCGATCTCGGCGGCGTGATGGTCAACTGCTTCACGGCGGATGCGCGCGCATTCTATGACCTCGAGGAGCTGTGGATCAACATGGACCCGTCGCGGCTCAACGTGGACTTTGCGATGGAGCCCGACGAGCTGCGCGACAGTCTGTGAATGAAGTTGGTTTCTGGGAACGAATCCGATGTTTTGCCCAGCAACGCGCGAGTCGCCACCACGGGTCCCCCGGCCTGCGTATCGGTCAAACTCGCTCCCGCCGCTCGCTGCTCGCTTCCCGCCACTCGCATGCACCCCGGCGCGCTCGGCGTGCCGCCGACGGCCCTCGCCGACGCCTCGCTGCTCGTCTGCAACAGCGCAACCCGCATCCGCTCGCGCGACGTCTTCATGCTCATGGCGCTGTGGATGGAGCGGCACCCGGGCCGCACGCCGGCCGCCGCCACGCCCGGTGCGCGCGGCGCCGCGCCGAGCCTTGGGACGCCGCAGTCCGTGCGGCCGACGGGCTGCGTGCTCGTCGACCCGCGCGACCGCGTCGTGGCACTCGAGAGCACGGGCGAGTCGCACGCCATCGTGCGGGCCATCCTGCGCTGCCCGCACGACCCGCGCGGCTGCGACATGTGGGTCCTCTCGCGGCCCCTCGACGCCCGTGTCCGCGATGCTGCCAGCGGCTCACCAGGCCGCCTTACCATGCATCCCGCCGTGTGTGCTGCTGCGTCGCAGATACGTCTCACGCTTCCCGTGCGCCATGTGCGCCAAGTTCATGGTCCAGGCAGGCATCCGCAAGATCTACTACTTCCCGGCGCAGGAGTGGGAGATGGACTGGGTCGCCCACTGCGCGCGGCTGACGGACGCCGACGGCGCCGCATCGCCAGGCACCGCCGCCGGAGGGGGCAGCAGCAGCAGCGCCACGACAGACACGCCGCCGCCCGCGATGCCTCGCCCGCTTGCGGCACCGTCGTCATCGCACCGCGGCGCCAAGAGGCCGAGCGACGCATCTGCATCGGCGCCCTCGCCGTCCAAGCCCCGCGCGGCGTCGCCCGACCGCGCCGGCTCGCCGCCGCCGCCGCCGCACCAGCACGCCGCCAAGCGCCTGCGCAAGCCGTCGACGTTTGCCGTCATGGTCGCCGAGAAGCGCGAGTTCAATATCCGCTCGGTGCAGCGGCTCATCAGCAACAACCCCATCGGCATGTCGCTGTACATCCCGCAGTGGGACCACTCGGGTCTAGACGAGGACGACGACAAAGACGATGGCGGTGATGCCACCGTGGCCACGTCGCATCTCAGCGGCGGCGGTGGTGGTAGCTACTCGGGCGATGTCGAGATCTCGGACGCGGATGAGAATGGCGGTGTGGATGCGACCGGCGCAGCGGCAGAGCGGCTTGACTGGGCGCTAGACATGTCGATCGCCTCGACGCCGGCGCTGTCGATGCGGTGGGCGACGATTGTGGCCAAGTTCCGGCGCACGATCCGCGCGCTGGAGCTACTGCACGGACGGTACACGCACGCCACGATCCGGCGCAGCGTTGCCGGACCGCACTCTGCGGCTGCCGTTGCGGCGGTGGCGGCAGGCGGCGCACACACCAACCACGATCGGTCGAGCAGCGAGACCATGACCGACGCGTACCGCGCTGCGCTTGTCCGCCACGCCATGGTGCTCGCCCACATCGCCGCCAAGCGCACCGACGACCCCAAAGTCGGCGTTGGCTCGGTGCTTGTTGATCCGTGCGGGCGGTACGACTCGGTCGGGTGGAACGGATACCCGAAGAAGGCCGCGCACCTCGACTATCCGCAGGCCGGCGCCGACGACTCTGTCGAGGACGAGGAGCTCAAGTACGACTACATCCTGCATGCCGAGCAGAACACGCTGCTGTGGCGCAACCCGCCCGGCGGCCGGCTTGCCCCTGGCGCCATGATCGTGTCGACCAAGATGCCGTGCGACGAGTGCTCGCCGGTCATGGCCGACTGCGGCGTCTCGTGCGTCGTGTCCGTCCCGCAGGCGGCCAAGTCGATCCATGATCCGGCCAGGCTGCGCGGGCTGACGTACGACAAGCTTGCGGCGCTGATCCCGGACCGGTGGGTGTTCGAGGTTGCTGTGTGACAAGCTCGTTGCTCTTTTTTGGTTCTGAAATGGAGCATCTGCGATTTGTTTTGGATGGCGAATGAACCATGGGTGTTCGGCAAAGCCGGGGATTTCGTGTTGTTCATGATCGGCCTTGCGTTGCCTGGTGACACTCGCATCTCATCTGCCGAAATGGTCGCCCAAAGCTCGCATCACTGAGAAGTGAGCCGCATCGACCGATCGAGAGTGCCCCCAGCCGCCGCGGCACGCAGGCAGCGTCCCCATCCGCGGCAGGCTGTTCATGTGGCGACGCGGCCCGAGGCGGCCGGCTGGCCCGCAGATCCGGCGCCGCCGTTCCCGCGGTCGAGCATCCCAAAACATTCTAATCGCATCGATCGGTAATCGGCCTCGGGCGCCCGATCAACACACAGAAGCCCACCATTGCCAAATTTAAAAACTGTGAATACTGCTGATTCGCACCCGTGGTTTCTTTGCAAAGGCAAAGGAGTGTGCAGCAGTGGCTGCACATGATGCTTGAGCATGTTTTTGTTGTCGACGGCGCAAGCACAGCGGGCCTCCATCGCGGCCTCGTCCCCAGTGGGCGGCAAAGACCGGCAAGCGCAGCATTGGCCACGGCAAAACTTCTTGCCAGTCTGTTCCTGTGCCTTGAAAACAGCGCGATGCGATTTAAGATCCGGCGGTGATCCATTGATACCGGCGTGCCCTTGAGCGCATGCCATTGCGACGGGCCGGTGTTGTCGTGCCAAACAGGGTGGTCGACGGCCTGGGTCATAATCGACCTAAGCATCAGCTTGAGCGCATGAAATGACGCCCGGCCGCCGCTCTTGCCCGCATCCTCGTTGGCATCGCCGGTCGCGTCCGCCTCCGCGTCGCCTTGTGCGACCTTAGGCTTCTTGGTCGCCTTCTTGTGCGCCTTGTATGATTGCTTGCGCTTCTTGGCAGCCGGCTTCGTGGTTGTCTCCTGTGGGCAGAATGGATGCACGTCAGCCAGAGTTGTGATGTAGACCAACAGCAAACAGAGTTAACATACCTCACTATTCTTTGGAAGCAACTCACGGATCTGGTCGCTGCTCCTGGCTGCAAGAAGCGCTTGTTGCCTTCTGGCCTCGATGAGTGTGCGCTGTGTCTGGCAGCGCTGTCGTTTCGACTGTGGTTGACCAGAGACGAGTTGGTTCAAGCAGGCGAGTGGGTGCAAGTGGGCAAGATGAGCAGCCGCAGTCAGCCATCTGCTTAACAGCCGCATCAGCCATATACACTCACTCAGTGTCTGAGGCCAAAACATCCTCGCTGCTGCCCTTGTCCGAAGCAGCACCATGTTGCACTGCCTTGCCTTTCTTGCACTTGTGCTTGGATGCGATTGTGGGGGCTGCGGGCTGTTGGATTGGCAGAGTGGATGCTTGTCAGCCATGGCCGAGGCACAGACCAACCGCAAACAGGCCAACGCACCGTATTCGCGGCAGATCCAGTTGCTACAGCTGCTGCGTTGGCACCGCCTGCTGCGACGTCGCCCTCAACCGCACCATCAGCCTGCATGGGTGCAATGTCGTGCAGGTCGGCCGCCTGCAGCAAGCAGCAAGTAGGTGTGGCAGCAAATGAACAACAGTCAGCAACAGCTGCAGCACAACAGACATCTCGACACATCGTGCAAGCGACAGGCACCAGCAGACAGATCGGCGCAACTCACAATCGTGCCAATGCGTGTGCGATTGGATGGCTCGTCGTGGATTCGGAGCCCAGCCGCCATGTCGGGACGCCGCAACAGGGTGGCTGCGCCGAGTGCGATGGTCTTGGAGCAGCCAGTTTTGGTCAGGTGCGTCTCGCAGGTTTGGATCCACTTGTAGGATTTGCGGCAGGTCTGCAGGGATGTTGCATGTGGCCGGATCAAGCAGTTGCGGGTCAGTGTCGCGCCTGCAAATCAGAATCCCGGATCCCCCGTGGCCTTTGTGCAGCAGCCAGGTTTGGAGGAACGGCAAGGGGCAGCACAGATGTTGCAACACACCGTGCAGACAACGGCGTGGTTCGGGAAGTGCGTCTTGATGTGCGAGTCGATCTCTTTGTGCCCGGAAAACTCGGCGGAGCAGCCAATCCAATTGCATTTGATGCGCTGCTGGCCCCTGCTCTTGTGGTTGATGCGTGTTTGGCGTATGTGGGCATACAGGGCGTCGGTCAAGGCAAAGAGAGCACCGCATTGCGTCGTGGGGGTGCCAATGATCCACTTGTAACGAAGGAGCTGGTGGCCATGGAGGCCGTGTTATCTTGATCCAGTGTTGTCTGAAGGTCCGACATCTGTTGCAGGCTTCTTGGGCAGAAGGCGACAGGCAGTTGGAGGCGGTTGCAAGCAGGCAGCACGCGCTGGTCAGCACCAAGCGCTGGAGCGACGCACAGCGGCGCGTTGTGTGCTCCCACCCGAAGCACTTGACTGCAATCTGGAGGTGCGACCTGGGTGCCGAGCACAGACGAGAACGAGGTGCAGCAGCAACTGCACGGTGCGCAATGCACGCGCCGGTCAGCGTCGGTGTCGGTGGGAAGCGCGGCTCACGGCCGCCGCACGCGCAGTCGCACGCGCAGTCGCACCCTTGTCGCCTGCTGCATGACGCGATTTGGGGGAACGTTCTTCCCGCAAACCATGCCCTCATGGCATTCGCTTCCATTGGCGGCAGGCCAATCAGAAGCCGGAGTTTGTGACTGGTCAGGCAGACAGACCCGCGTATCGAATTCCCTCCACCCCAAACGAATTCCAATACCAGCGCCGCCGATCCAATGAACCAAGGCGGACCTTCGGGAGCCGCCCCCGCCACCACCGCCTCTGGCACCTCCGGCGCGCGGGCTGCGCCGGACGCCGTGCCGGACGCAGCGCCTGGCGCCGCGGGCGAGCAGCAGCCGTCGCCGCAGCAGGAGCCGCAGCAGCCAAAGAGCATCCACCGCGCGCTCGACTTCCTGGACGCCGTCAAGGCCACGGCGACGCAGGCCGAGTTTGTCGAGTTCCTGGGCCTGCTGCGGCAGTTCAAGGCCGGCCAGTGAGTCCCGCATGCCCGCACGCAAGCCGCCGGCCCCGCCGCGCCAGCGAAGGCTCGCCGCATGCGCTGGCTGACCGCTGCCGCCCTCTCGCCGCCCGCTGCCGCCCCGCTTTGGCTTGCTTGACGCCGCCCGCCCGCCCGCCGACCCCCGGCCCGTGCGTGCGACGGGCC
>JADGIZ010000457.1:0-13360 GCA_027604665.1 Polyrhizophydium stewartii
GTGTTTATCGACAGGGGAAACCCCAAATATAAATCCAACTGTAGCCATCATGGCCACGATGCGAGGCCGTCCAGACATGGCGGGCAGATCTCACTACCAAACAACAAACTGCCTTGGGCAATGCGTGCGTTCGCTGCAGCTCACTTTGGCCGGGCTGCTTGCCCGATCGTCGGAGCCTCCGATTTTGACCCAGTTCGGACAGCGGCCATGACAATCAGCGCATCCGCGCTGGAGCCGCCCGAAAAGGGCCCGCCGCCTCGGCAGGCTCCGACAGCCGTGTCCGAGCAGGAGCAACGGCAGGTGCAGGACGTGCAGGCAGAAGGGCAGCCTTCTCAGCCTGCGCCGTCCCAGCGGCCTGCCTTTGCTGCCCATGCCAGTGTCCACTTCCCAGAACCGCCCCGCACTCTGCTTGGACGCCGCGAGGCCGAGCCGCTCGAGTCCGACGACGCCCGGGGCCTCCGCGGGTTGGTGGGCCGCCCAGGCGGAGTCCAGCACCTGGACCGCCTGCCTGCGGGCACTGCGGCCTCGGCGGGACTCGGTGCTCGGCCACCTGCCCCGGCGTCGCACCCGGCCAACGCCAGCGGCAGCCAGCCGCCTTTGTCGCAGCCCGGAGCCGCGAGCGCTCCGACCTCGAGGGCGACCGCCACGGGTCCGGCCGGTCACACAGCTGCGGCGCTCGCCGCTGCAGCGGCAGCACTCGAGCAACGCGCCGCAAGCCCAACCCGGCCGCCGAGCCCTGCTCGCTCGCCGTCCCGGCCTCGGTGGCGAGGCGACGACGACCAGTACCTCACCTTGCGCCACCGGCTCGACCAGCTCGACTACCGCGAGTATCTGCATCCCGACAGCCTCGACCTCGTCCAACGCCTCCTTGTGGATCTGGTGCAGACAACAGAGACGGCTCGCACGTTCAAAAACCAGCTCGAACTGGCCGCTGCGGACCGCGATGCTGCGCAGGAGCAGATCCAGCCGCTTCGTCAAGAGCTTGCTCGCCTCACGGCCGAGAACAACCATCTGCATAGCGACCTCATTGCCCTGGCCGACGAGCGGGATGCCCGCGAGCGCCGTACGGCTACCAACGCACGCAATCTTGAGACGCAAATGGCCGATATGCGGTTCATGGCGTCGCAGTACGCGCACCGGGTCGAGGAAGAACAGCGGCGTGCCGAAGAGACACGCAACAAGGTCGAAGAGGTTCTTGGCCGCATTGGCGTTGTGCAATCCGTGCCAGCTGGCAAGCCCGCATCTTCGAGCGCAGCCGCAAAAGCAGAGAAAATGTTCCAGCGACTGCAAAAGATTGACATCGAGACCGGCCTGGGTGCGCTCGGCGATTGCGTGTCGTGTGCTGGTTCCTGGCGAAAGAGTTTTGCTCACCAATCAACGCAGAGCCACTCGATTCTGTCCCGGTCTACTTTTCACCTCCTGATCCGGCCATCGGCGACATGCTCAAGCTTGCAGAGGGCCAAATCGAATCGCTGACCAAAGCAACCAAGGAACTCGAAGCCAAGAATACTGATCTGGAGAACGAGGTGCGAGATATCGACGTTTTGGCTACTAAAGCTAAATCTGACGATAGATGCGTTTGCAGATCCAAGTCACGCGCGAGCAGCTCTCGAAGCGTGAGAGGGAGATCCAGCGCCTTGGCGCGCAGCTCGAGATCGCCCGCGCGCAGCAATACGGGCCAGCACCTGTGCAGCGCAGCGAAAAAGACAACCCCAGCAAACAGCACATCAAGGGATCGTCCCGGACGGCAGGCATACACGACATCGAGACAGCCAAGGACCGCATTGATCAGCTCGAGATCCAGGTCGAGTATCTCCAAGACCACATTGATGGACTCGAAAAGGAACTGGCGACATACGAGGCCGAGCGCGGCACTGTGCAGACAGCATTTGTTTCCGAGCGTGATCAGCTGGCGTCAGACCTGCAAGCCGAGCGAGAGCGCACCGCAGGCCTGCTCAAGAACCTGTCCAAGCTCGAGTCCATGGTCAATGACCTCAACTTGGCGCGCAATGCATCACCTGCCCCGAAGCAAGGTACAAACCAATTTTTGTCTGCACCACAAGCCTCTGCTTACCCAACCGGCGCAGCCGCATCGACATCATCAGGTCTCGCAAGCAAACCGGGGCAGCCGGCCGTTGTCAAGGTATATGCGGGTCGCGCAGAGCTTGCATTTGTTTGCGCTGATAAAACCATTTGAAAGCATCTCAAGCAGATCGCGGACCTGACAGACAAGCTCAAGCAGGCGCAACAAAAGTTGGAGCAAGCCAACCGCCGCCTCGGCACTCTTTCGAGCGAAAAGCAAAGTTGGTGCACGCGCCGATGCATAGATTTGAATCAGCACACTGATTGGACTCCATCTTGTGTAGAACTCACACAGGAACTTGAGCAGCTCAAGGCGTCTGTCGCCAAGGGCGGCGACGCCAAATCGGGCAAAAACCAGCAGATCCCGCGATTTGTGGAAGTTGGTGTTTCGACCCGCGACTCCCCCGTGCGATCAGCAAAGTCCGTCACCATCGACCCATACACCGACGCCGATGACTCTATGCGGCACATGCGCGATCTGGAGCTTAACCAAATCAATCTCGAGGCGCAGCTTAGACGTGCCGACGCCCAGCTCGCACATCTTGACGCGACGCGCCGCGATCTCGAGCAGCACCGCGCCAAGGTGGCATCGCTGCAGCGAGAGTGTGACTCGCTCGCCTCGCAGTTGAGCCTCGTCACCTCCAAATTGGAGAACACGGAGCGTTTTGGCAAGGAGCTCATGGCCAACCAAAAGCACGTCCTTGACGAGCTGACTAACACACAGCGGTAAGACAATCGCCCCCCCCCCCGCTTCCCTAAATTCAGTGCACGGTCTTTAGGGCTGATGGGATGCCGCAGGGAGCGCGATGACCTGCTGCGCGCTCTGGAAAACTTTGGCGACCAGGTCACGCAGCTGCACAGTCGTGTGCAGAGTGTCACCTCTGACCGCGACAACATGGCGCTGCTGTACGACCAGGTCAACCGAGAAGTGCAACGTCTGCGGTCTGGCGCACTGGCAGCAGGCCAGGCGCAAGGCGCATCGCATGCAAAGCATCTCGCAACGTCGGCGCAAGAGGCCAGAGACGCAGATCGCACCGCAGGGGACCGTACTTTGCAGGAGCTGCGTGACAGTGAGACGCAGCTCAAGGCTCGCGTCGCCGATCTTGAGAGCGAGATTGCCAAGCTGCAAGGCGATCTGCAGGCAACGGTGGTGCGGCAAAAAGAGACTGGTGCATCCGCCAGCGAGGCGCTTAGCCAGCTTGAGGCCGAGGTCGAACGCCTCAAAGCAGCTCTGGAGGTGGCTCAGCAAGACAAGATCCCACTTCAAAGCGAAATTCAAGCGCTGCGTCTTCAAGTCGAGCGTCTGCAAGACGAAAAGCAAGGGCTTCTTCACGACGCAGAGCGCATCAAGGTCCGCATATCGCAGCTCGAGATGGATCACGAGCGAGATCAATTCCAGATCCGCGACTTGCGGTCAAAGATCTCCGAGGCAGAGGCGGAGCTTGAAAAGGCCACAGGCGACGTTGAGCAGCTCCGCAGCGCAGCCGGCGAGCGCGAGAAGGTGCTTTCTCAGCAGCGGCAGCTGCTTGTCGACATTGACCGGGAGCGAGACGGCTTCCAGTCCGACTTGGACAAGAAAGCAGAGCGGATCCTCGAACTCGTTGGTGGGTAGAGTGGCGAGCCGTGTATGCATGTATGCATGGCGCAGCTAATGCGGGAGCCAGATCAATTGAACCGCGCGCGCGGCGAGGCCGCGCAAACTGCGCAGGAGCTCGTGTCGCTGCGAGACCAGTTCGAGTCTGTTGTGCGTACCATGAATCAGCAGGACCGCGAACTTGACAGCTTGCAGCGGCAGCTCGACCAAGCAATGCGTGAGCGCGAGCACTTTGAAGTTCAAGCGCAGCGCAACGCAGACGAGGCGCGAGCCCTCGGGGCCGACCTTGCCGCCTTGACACGCGAGAACCAGATCCTCAACGCCGAGCTCATGGACACCTCGGTTGCGCGCGACCGATTCAAGGCGGAGCTCACCGAGTGCGAAAACCAGATCCACTACCTCGATGAGCTCATCCAGAGCAAGGAGCACGAGCGAGGCCAGCTGATGGCATCCTACCGCAAGCTGATCAGCGACCACGAGCGTCTCGACCATATTGCGCGTGTCTCCGCCGACGAGATTGGCAAGCTCAAGTGAGTGTTGTTACGGCCTCCGCTCTGCACGTAAAGTTGATTAACATGGCCGCTGTCTTGATGTCCTCAGGATGGAGATGATCATGCGAGACAAGAGCGAGCACCAACTCCGGGCCGAGCTGGAGGGCACACGGCAGGAGCTGGCCAAGCTCCGGAGCGAAATCAAAAGCTACGAGCTTTTGCGGAACGGTTCGTTTCGCATACCGTGATAGACTGTTGGGCTCGCGCCGCCAAGCTAAATCATGCTTGCCCTTCCTCCAGAGAGCGAGAAGCAGCTCGCGACAACAGAGCGCACTCACAAGCATCTTGAGGCAGACCGCATACGTCTCAGCCGTCAGCTCCAGACGGCGCAGACTGTGCTTGACAATCTCCACCGCTCAAAGGAGCAAGTACAGCGCCAACTCGACGAGGCCCTGAGCGAGAACCAGCGACTGCTTGTGGCTCAAGATCGCATGAACGTTGAGCTGCAGCAGCTGGACTCGTACCTCTCGGCCGAGGTATGCAGCCGCGCTGCACAAACCGCCGGACTTGTTCCTCCACAATGCTGACGCCATGATATCAGCGTCTAAAATCGTCGCGACTTGAAACGTCCCTCAACACGGAGCGAAGCAAGCTTGCCAAGATGCTGGCTACAGGCAAGGTGAGGTTGGGTCGGCTGCTTGGGATGTTGCTTGGAACACAGTCGCTTACTGCCACCGCAAGTCATCTAAGGAGCGGCCAGACTCCAAGGACGCGGCCGAGACGGCGTGGCGCGAGGTCAGCGAAGAGCAGCAGCACAAGATTGCAGAACTGCGGACGCAGCTGGAATCGCAGAACCAAGAAGTTCTCGGCTTGCGCCAGCGGGTCGGCCTGCTGGTCAAGGACGTCGAAAGCTCCAGGAATGGTGCGAGTTATGGCGGACTTTCTCGCCGTTGGTGCAAGCTGCGCCATGGCTAACATGGGGTGGCTTTGATTTGATGCAGAGAAGCGCGAGATCCTCCGAAAGCTTGCGGACTCGGAGGCGATGGTAAATGATCTTCGCAAGGACCTTTTGGCCAAAGAGTCGGCCATTCACGATATTTACTCGCTGCGCACGGGCGATGCGGACGATGTGAGTAAGGATGTGGCGCCAGTGGGTAGCCCCGGCTTCTTGCTGATGCTTTCGTCGCAGTCCGAAGGCATCAGCCAGATCAGCTCGGGCAATCCCACGATGAGCAAGGTCGAGCGCGAGATCCTCAACACGCAAAAAGAGCGGCTTGAGACTGACAAGCGGCTTGCCAAGCGGACGGCGCTCCATGAGGCGACGGTGCTTGGTCAGAGAATCGCCGCGCCAGCAGGCGCCAGTGCTGCGCTAGACACGTCGATGCTGCAGCCAACGTCGGTTTCGAGCATCGAGGGCACAGGCACGTCCTCGTACTCTGTCAGCGAAGCATTGGATGGCTCAGACGATATTGAGGGTGAGAGCCGCAGGTGGTGAGCCTGTTCGAAGATTTCGACTGATACGCTTCCATCAGCTCTCGCAAGCCGCTTCGCTGCAACCGCGCAGGCGCTCCGGTCAACGGCCCCGCGGTCGCCAGCTGTGCGGGTGCGGCGCGAGGGCGAGCAGATTCTGAGCTCGCCGTCACTCGAACAGTCGCAGCGAGCGCTCGAGGCGGTGGTGCAGGTGAGCGGCCGCCTCCTTCGCGCCTTGGCATGGCCGACTTTCCTGACACTCGATAATCGGCGCAGATGCATGGTCAGAGACAGCAGTAGCGAATTAAACGAGTCGTTGTGTTGAAATGCCTGCCAACGTTGAATGCGAATGGATGGGCATCGAGGACTCGCTGCGAGCAGCGACACGCACTTTTCGCGCAACCCATGTCCGCAGCACCGCTCGGTGGCGAGGCGTGCCCGTACTTTGCGCCGTTCCTCGGCCTGGCCGGGGCGGCTAGCGCCATGATGTTCTCGGCCGTGGGCGCTGCGTACGGTACGGCCAAGGCCGGCATCGGCATCGCGGGCATCGGCGCCTTCAAGCCCGAGCTGTGAGTGCCCGCTGCGGCCACGACCCCTTTGGCGATCCTCGGCGGCAGGCGGCCCGAGTCGGCAGGCGACGCTGGGCGGCAGCCTGCGCGGCAGCGCCTGGCGGGTGGAGGCCGCGCTACAGGCGTGCCAGCTCCTCCATGCGCAGCTGCGGGTGCTGCGGCTGTATGCGGCGCGGACAGCGCCCCCGCGGCGCGGCCAGTCGCGCATCTCGGAGCCCTGGCCGCGCCGTGTTGCTGGCCGGGCATCCAGCGAGCCTGCCGAGAGACGCTGCCGCACAAGCAGCTGGCTCGCACGCATGGAGCCGAAGGCCGCGTGGGTCTTTCGGAGACCTGGCGCTGACCCTCCTTGCTTGCGCATGCCCTCGCTTGCCCAGGATGATGAAGTCGCTCATCCCGATTATCATGGCCGGTGAGCGAGACGCTTCATCGCGCACCGACCCCGCAGGCCGCCGCTGACGATGCCACCGCTGCACTCGCAGGCATTATCGGTGTCTACGGCCTCATTGTCGCAGTGCTGATCGCAAACGACATGGACCCGTCTAAGCCGTACTCGCTGTTTGCCGGGGCCGTGCATCTCGGCGCGGGCCTGTCGACAGGCCTCGCCGGTATTGGCGCTGGCTATGCCATCGGCCTTGTGGGCGACGCCGGCGTGCGTGCATACCTCTACCAGGCGCGCATGTTTGTCGGTCTGGTGCTCATTCTGATCTTTGCCGAGGTGCTGGGACTCTACGGGCTCATTGTCAGCCTGATCCTCAACACCAAGGCGTCGAGCAACTGCGGCTGAAGCCAGATTGAATCGCAAGTCAATTAAAATCTCCACACAGAGACGGACGACTGGCTGATTGTGAGCGCATTTATTCATCCTGGCCGTTTTGGGTCTGGGCTTCACCTTGAGTCTCTTCAAAGCTGGATCCAATGGCTCGTTTCTGCGACTCTGGCCGGTCGTGCTCCTCGACAAGCGAACGCGCAAGCCGGCGCACCTGCGAGCGCTGCGCGTCGGCCGCCGCGCGGGTGGCATCATCGGCGTCCTCGTCGGCATCCTTATCGCCGAGATTGTCCGCATACTCGTTCAGGATCGCCTCGAGCGTTGAAGTCGCGATCCCCTTTTCGGCGAGACGCGCCATGGTCCAGTCACGGATTTCGTAGCTTTCGTCGCAGCAGTACGCGATGATGAGCGTGGCCAGCTGCAGCGTAAACAGACCCGCGTCGAGGCGCTCCATATACTCGGCCACCTCGTCTTGGGCAATGTCGTCTTCGTAGTCCGGATCTTGGCGCGCTCGCCGTTTGCGTGCGGCGATCAGCGTGTCCGCATGCCGCACGCGCTCGGCGTACTCGCCGTGCAGTTCGAGCAGCCGCGCAGACTTTTCAAACTCGGACTCGATAAACTTGAAGAGGAGCCGATCGCGGTGCTCGCGCTGCGCAAGCGCGCCGAGCAGCGACGCGATGATGGACACGAGGTGTTCTGAACCCAGATATCAGTCAGCATCTACTCAGATGCCATGCGCGCACGGCGTCGGGGCGACACACCATCTTCCTCGCGCGGCGAGTAGTCCGGGTACTCCTTCTTGTATTTTTTGGTTCCTTTTTTCATGAGCGCCGCAAAGAGGGTCTTGAGGCCGAGGATTTCGACAAAGTGCTGCGCGGCCGCGGCCGTCTGCTCGCCCAGCAACGCATGGTCGATAACCTTGATTGCCCGCATGCGAGACATTTTCTTTTCTCTGGGGCCGATAGGCCGTCAGCGCACCGAAACCACAGCAAGATTCTCGGCAAAGGCGCTCACTTGATCATCATGAGCATGAGCTCGAGGCCTTCTGCGTCGACAAACTTTGTCTTGGCCGGCGGCTCAGCAAGGCAAAGACAGAGTGCGTCAAAGACATTTTCCATGAATTCTGTTTCGTCGGCGTCCTTGGGGTCTTTGCGCCGGTACGACGCCAGCACCCGCAGCAGCGTGTCTACGCCATCGAGATCGTGGACGCGTGCGCGGTTCGCACGGCTTGTCTGAAGCAGGATCGCGAGCAGCTCGGAGGCGTACTGGCGCACCGAGTCGAAGCCTTTGACGGCGATGCGGCCAAGGATCCATGGAATGATGCTTGTCGAGTCGACAATGCGCTCGGCGAGCGTCGGGTCGATTGAGAGAAAGTTTTCGATGACGCCTGAAGAAAGCATGCTGTCAGCCAATGAGTGGATACAGGCGAGCAGCGTTGCGTCACGCACTGAGTGTGTTGAAGATGCCCTGCTTCTCATCCGGCTTGTCTTCGTTCAGGCGGCCGAGATTAGACACAAGCAGCGGCAGCGCATCTTTTTCGACCAAGGCAGCGACGAGTGCGGCAACGCCTTCAGCTGCGTCGCCCGTGGTCTCGGCTACGAGGTCCTCGTCAGTGAGCTCGTCCAGGAGCGCAATGGCTGCGATGGTGATGTCCGTGTTTTCATGCGACAGGAGCGCAAGTATCGAAGCGTGAGAAGAGAGGTCAATGAGCGTTGGGTAGAGCTCGGGCACGGAGCTGAGCGTCGTAAGCGCCTTGATCTCCTCTGCCAGATCCGTCTCGGAATCGAGATACTTTAGCGGCTGGTCGGCGTACTTGGAGCGCAGATCCTGGTTCTTGGTCAGGACCTTTTCGAAGCGTAGCAGCATGCGCTTGAGAGACTGTAAGTCCACTCCCTCGGGCATCTGCAGCCAGCGCCAGCGTCAGCGGCCAAGCACCCCGGCCGCGGTTGTTGGCCAACTTCGGACACACATCTTCGCCTGCGTCCACAATGTCCATGATGCGCTGCCGTTCCGCAGACGCCCCGCTGCCGTGCAGACGCGGCTCGCCGACGTCGTCTGCAGCACTTCCGCCTGCGTCGCGGCCGCCCACGCGGCCGTCGGGGCCGGTGCGCTTGGCCGTCGACGACCCGACGCCCCAGCTGGCGCGGAACTCTTCGTCGGTCGTCTCTCGGATGGTGAGCTCATCCTCGCGCGAGCGCTTGGCGGCTGACAGAGACCCGAGCGCCTGCTGGCGCTTGAGCCGGCCTGCAGACGCAGCGCCTGGCGCCTGGCGGACCAGCACGCATGCCGCGGTCGTGAGGCCGGGTCAGCGGAGGCCTCGGCGGGGCAGACTGGCCCGGTCGGGTCGCACCTTGAAAAACGAGTCGATGTTCATGAGGGTAAGGTGCGCACGAAGGCGGCAACCGCAGGTGGTGTCCCTCGTCGCCTCGCACTTGCCGATGCTTGCGGCCGCACCGGTCGCACTCAGGAGGGACCTCACGAGAGCCGGGGCTGGATCGGCGGTCTGGCAGCCAACACCAGCTTACCCCAAAATGGCTGCGAGCGCGAGCAGCACACCCACCACGACGACTCCTGGTGGTGGCTCGGGCACCCGCGGCCGCGCCGACGGCGGCCTGGCGCGCGGACAGGCGCAACTGGGCCTGAGAGCTCAGCCGGGAACGCCGCCTGCGCCTCGTCCGGCCCCGCAGGACGCTCGGTCGCCGCTCCAGGCCACGACGCTAGACGACGTGATCGGCGCGATCGGATACGGCCTCTTCCAACAGACGCTGCTGCTGCTGGTGTGTGCACGCTGCGCTGGCCGGCGCCGTGCTGCGCGGCCGAGGCTGCTGACCCACCTTGCAGTGCGGGCTCGGCTGGGCGGCGGACTGCATGTGGCTGCAAGGCATGGCGCTGCTTGTGCCGCAGGTTCAGCGCTCGTTTGCGTTGCCCGTTGCCCAGAGCGGCATCATCATCTCGAGCATCTTCAGCGGCATGCTCGTTGGTGGGTTGAGAAGATGCCGTATCGGCCGCGCTGCCGTGCTGGCCCCGGCCGAGGTTGACGACAGGCCTCGCGATGCAGGCGCCATCTCGTGGGGTGCCCTGAGCGATCGGGTCGGCCGAAAGTATGCCTTCCACCTCACGCTGCCCGTCTCCACCCTCTTTGGCCTTCTGGCAAGCATCGCACCGACGATCGAGCTTCTGTGTCTCGCTGTGTTTGGCCTCGGATTTGGCGTGGGCGGACACATGCCCGTTGACGGCTGCCTCTTCATCGAGTTCTGCCCAAAGGAACATCAGTCGAAGCTCACGTTTCTGTCGGTCTTTTTCCAAGTCGGTGCGGTGCTCTCGGCCGTTATCATGCTCACGATTGTCTCTGTCCTGCCAGGCGGCTCGTGGCTGGGATTCGAATCTTGGCGCATCGTGCTTGTCGCCCAGGCGGCCGTCTCGCTCCTGATGTTTGTGAGTCAGACCCTTATCCACCTTGCTGCACTGGAATCTGCAATGTCTCATGCGCCGCACGCCGCCAGATATGCAGATGCACGCTCATTGACCTGCGCGAGTCGCCAAAGTTTTTGCTCGCAAAGGACAGGCGCTCCGAGGCCGTGCAAGCCCTCGAGCACGTAGCCGCTGTCAACGGCGCCGCGTTTACCTTCACTCCCGAGCAGATCAACTCACTCACCCTCGACGAGCTGGTCGACCCGGGGTCAGCAGACCAAGGCGCCGAGGCTGACAGCGAGACTGGCGCCGATACCCCGCTTCTCGGCCGGCCTGTCCAGCCGTCCATGTTCGATTCCAAGTACCGCACGACCACGCTGCTGCTCTTTGCAATCTGGATCCTAGTTGCACTTGGATACACCATGTTCAACGCATTCATTGCCAAGTTTATGGAGTCCAAGGGGATCTCGACGGTCCCGCAGTCCGAGTTTGACGTGTATCTCAATTGCCTCGTCTATGCTGCCTCAGCGATCCCGTCGGCCTGGATTGCTACTTGGCTTGTCGACACCAAGACATTCCAGCGCCGCGGCACCCTTGCATCCTCGGCCATTGCGTCCTCGGCCGTGCTGTGGATGTTTGTTGCCTCGTCGAGCCAGCTGGCCGTCCTAATCTCCAGCTCGCTTGTCAATGTGTTTTCGGCCATCTTGTATGCCGTGATCTACACATACACGCCAGAGGTTTACCCAACCTCAATCCGAGCGACTGCAAACGGAACATGCAGCGCACTCGGCAGGATGTGAGTGCTCGTGTGCCTGCTTTATTGACCCCGACTCATTGCTGACCTGTTGCGACAGTGCAGGCATTTTTTCGCCACTTGTCGGTGGCGCTCTCATGAGCATCTCACTTGAGATACCGCTGCATGTCAGCGCAAGTGCGATTCTGCTATCCGGAATCTGCGCTCTTCTGCTTCCAATCGAGACCCGCGTGCAGGAGTAGGCGAAGAACTTTTCTCCTGATAAATCAGCATATTTTCATTGCATCTCTCAAAAATTGAACTTGCACACGTATTTGACTTGCTCCTGATCGAGCATTCTTGCAAACATACCGTGTTCGGGTCCTTTTGAAGGATAAGGTGGTGTCCAAGTGATTGAGACTTGATTATGGTCAGACTCGCAACACCTGAATCGTATCACTTCTCGCAATATGCCAGCAAACGTAAGCCGTGGCACTGGAGTCGCTTTCTACTGCACTCAGCGCTCCAGTGCTTATTCATACTTATTGTGCCATTTGTAGTGTAAGTTGCACGGGCGGGCATTTTGATTCGCGTTTGCGGCGAGATCTGCCCGCCAACCGTCACTGGACGAGCTGGCAGGCGTTTTGAACGTGGTGTTGAGCAAGGCGTGGGATGCACCGCACGGCGCATGCAGCAAGTTGCTGCTGCAGAGCACTCGGCCCGAATGATCCGAAGCCGCACCACGAGAGTGACCATGAGCTGCTGCTCCCAGAGAGTCCGCCTGCGCCTCGATCATGGAGGCTCGTGTGACCATGTGCCGCAGGACTGGCGTCGGGTGCTATTGAAGCGCGCTTCCCTGGATCACGGCTGCCTCAAACAAGAGCACCGCCTGCTGGTCCCACCGGGCCGGTGAGAAGAAGGTCCGTGTTGGCATGAGCAAGCGAGATTGGGGACAATTGAGATGAAGCCGCCTTGAAGATGCTGCGGGAGGCACGGGCGTTCATTGACACGGGAGTGTGAGAGTGAGATGGAGCAGTGCAGGCTGTGTGGGAATGCCAGGAAGACGACAATTGATGCTGGTGGTCAAAACAGATTTGTGCCAAAGTTTGCATCCGTTTCCCAGCTGCAGAGTCGCACCAAACTGTCACAAAGGCAGAGGTTACCGTGAACAGTCTCGACTGATCGGAGTCCAAGCTCTGGCGACTCTGGCTGTGGCCTTCCCTGGCTCTTTGTTGATGGGAATCCGCCATGCCACTCGCCTGACCGCCATTTCAGAAGCTTTCTTCCTTCCCCGGGGTCTCGATTGAGGCTGCATGGATCGCGCTGGCAGCTCGAGACAAGACCCAGTGTGCTTGATGCAGCAGCAAATGTGATGCCCTGGGTCGGCCATTTGACTATATATTGAAGCCAGCAAGGCAAAAATGAGAAAATCCCAAAATTGAGAGACAGACCCACACCAACACGAAATGCCCCCACACATCCATGACAGCAAATTTTTGATGTGGGTTAGTTACGCACCCAACGAGTTTGGATCACAGGGAGCTGTGGAGGGAAGCACACGCGGAGCAGGTGTGTGTGCTACGGGTGTCTTTTGAGCCGAGGATTTGCCTATGGCACCGATATTTGATATTTTGCAAGCTTCTTTGGATCGGTGGCATTGCTTCTGAGTGATGTGATACTGAGTGGAGTTTGGGCAGAGTGGCATGGGTCATGTTGGCAGATTGGGACAGGTCTTAGCGCAATCGGCGCTTCTATGAGTGCCTCTACGTGTTGATTACAGGAACGCCGAGTTTTGAAGGCAGGGGGGCGGCGGAATGTGAACGCAAAGGAAGAGACTTGGTCCGAGCGGCGGAGTGGGGCGGAAGATTTGTAATTGACGTGGATTTTCGAAAGATCGCGTGCTTCCTTAGCTCAGCTGGGAGAGCGTTAGACTGAAGATCTAAAGGCCCCGTGTTCAATCCACGGAGGGAGCATGCTTTTTCGATGATATGCGCAATTTTTGATTAGTTTGGCATTCCTGAGGACGCGGAATTGTCGGACTTTGCGGCTGAGGACCAGAATCAAAATCCCGTTCTTGCACAACTCGACCATCCCGCTCTCGGCCCGACTGCAGGTCTTTTCGAGCGCGGTGCTCGGCGTCGCCGGGTACTGCCTCGAACTGATCGGTGGTAACCGCTCCCGCCTTGCCCCTCTGCAGACTCCGATCAACCGCGCTCTTCGTGAGCTGCTCAAGTTGCCCCGCCA
>JADGIZ010000458.1:0-13359 GCA_027604665.1 Polyrhizophydium stewartii
GTGCAGCCGCGGCGGCGTGTGGGGCAGCTGTGGCCGGGCCGGCGTTCGGGGTGCGGTGGGCCGAGGGGCGCTTCTTTGGACCCATCTCGCACTTGGGCAAAGTGTCCGAACGGCTTCCAGGCGGCCGGCCAAGTGGCACAGGCAGGGGTGGCCGCCACCAGCGGTTGCGTCTGGGCAAGGGTTCGGTGTTGCCCCCCACCTCAGGGGGCACAGGAGCTTGAAAGGCCCGTGACGCCAACCAGATGCGATGCCGAGCTCGCCTGTGGCCAGTCCCGGCCAGACCCGGCGAGCCGGTGTGCTCAAGGCCAAACGAGTCCAGCGCCTCGTGCCTGCATTTGGGCGATGGGGGGACGGGACTGTGCGGTGAGGCAGTATCTTGGAGAGAGGAAGCTTGAGAGAGGCAGTTGGTTTCTCAGGACGGGTTGGGCGAACCCTTGATTGGACAGGGAGTGCGCAATGTGTCGGCGCTTGCGTTTGAGGGGTGGGCGGGGCAGTCTCGCAGGGGATCGATTCTCTGTTCGATGGTCAGTGCGGCGATGAGGTCAAGCCAGGTGAGGTCGGAGGAAGAGAAATCGGCACCCATGGATATTGATGCATCCAATGGTTGGTGTCGCATCCCCCTCTCGCGCCTTCCATGCGACTGACACTAGCCACTCTTGATGCTCCAGACGGCAATGCCAACGCGGTTCATCATCAGATCCACCGCAAGAGGCAGCCGCTTCCGTCAGTCATGCCGCAGCTCAAAGGCGACGATCGCATGGTCGCCCGCGACTATTATGCCAAGGACCTGATCATGCCATGGAACCGCCGCTACTGCGCAACATGCGACACCATCTGGTGCCGCGACAAGAGTGCGTGCATCAACATGCACTTGCTCGTCATGTTCTACCTGCAGCAGCCACTGCATTTCGATGCGCAAGGCAAGCCTGTGGTCAAGCAAGGCGGCCCGCTTTACTTGCGCCGTCAACAACAACATGCCCAAGCATGATGTGAAGCTACTGCTGTACAGTCCTTTGCCTCGGCAAGGAAACCACAAGTGCGAGTACTTCAGCATCATTTTGTGTTCTTCACAAGGTGATAACCACCTTGTCACAGATGCTTGCATCCTGTGTCTGTTTGGTGCTCCCCGGTTGACGGAGCTCGTTTGTGATAAAGTGTCAGGTCCCCAGCAATCACCTCCGGGCAAACTTGCCGTGAATGTCAGCCGTCGTGACGCTGACCGAAGCGCCGTTGCCGCCCACCGTCATGGTGCTCGCGGATACCACTCAGTCAGCCGGAGCAGACGCGAGCGACGGCGGTACGAATGACCGAGGGGCAAGGCCGCCGTCGTTTACAGTCAAGGCTGCGCTGCTGACGGTGCGGCCCATCGAAGGTTCCCGGTCAGAGCGAGGAGCGGCTGACACGCCACGGCCAGTCGTACTCGTTCATGACGTGGTCGACTCGCTCGCAAGAGTGGGCGGCAGCGCTGTTCCTGACGTTCGTGTTCCCGGGGACTCTACTGCCTGTGTCCATCTTCTCGTTGGCGGCGACGGCCACCACCATCCTCGTGTCGCCCCTGACCGTCGGGCTCATCGACAGCTTCCCTCGGCTGCCTGTGACGCTGTCTGCGCTGTCGGCTCAAAAGCTGGCCATTGCCCTGGCTGCGGGGTTGCTTTGGGCGCGGCACGGATCGTTTGGGAGCCTGCCCGCCGCGGGCGACGCAGCAGACCGCACCTTCCGTGCCGACGCGGGGTACGTCGTGGTGGTGCTTGCGGGCTGTGTGCTGGCGCTCGCGAGCAGCCTCGCGACGGTGTGCATCGAGAAGGATTGGGCGGTCGTGATCGCTCGCTCGCAGCAGCAGCCCATATCAGGCACGCCACAGGCCCTTGCTCGCTTGCCATCGCCTGCGCCATGCTAGCTGACCACGCTCGCGCAGTGCTGAATGCACAGCTGCGCCGCATCGATCTCGTCTGCAAGCTGGCCGCCCCGCTGTTCGTGTCTGTTGTCGCGGCGGCGGGCACGGTCCCAATCGCAATGGCCGCCGTTGCTGGCCAGAGCCTCACGACCATGGTGCTTGAGTGGATTCTCCTTGTGCGAGTGCACGCAATGGTGCCGCAGCTCGCCGCCCCGCGGGGAGAGGCGGTCGCAGCAGCAGCAGCCACTTCGGAGCCAAATCCGACGAACGCAGCAGCAGAAAGCGAAGCCGTCGAGATCCAGCCTATCCAGCGTCCTGGGCAAACCGAGACGGCGCAACAAGTACCGAACAGTGGCAAGCGAACTTCGGCGCTGCAGCGCACGCTGGGGCACCAGGTTTTCCCAACGATCGTGGCGATTGCTCAAGTCTACTTGACGGCGCTCGCATACGGCGGCCCGATGGTCTCATATCTGCTGAACCGTGGCTATTCTCAGACGTTGCTGGCTATCCTGCGCGGTGCGTCGGTTGTTTTTGGCCTGCTGGCGACTGTGACCTCAGTCACGAAGCTTGCGCAATCACTCGGCCCGGTACGGCTCGGGCTCTGGGGCGTCTGGCAACAGACCGTCTGCCTCGCGCCTGCGGTGCTTTCGTTTTGGGTTTCACCGAATCTGGCGTCGTCGTCAGCATGGCTTTCGCCAGCGTTGTTCTTTGGCGGCGTGACGCTCTCGCGCTGGGGATTGTGGACGTTTGATCTCGCTCAGATGCAAATCTTCCAGGAAAGGCAAGGCCTCGCCCGCCGCTTGTCTGAAGTTCGCGGAGGTTTGATTCTGACAGCCTTCGTTCTCAGCGTTGCTGAAATTGATGTGGGGCTTCTGAGTGGAGTGCAGCTCTCGCTTCAAAACGTATTTGATCTGCTCGGCTATGTTACAACGATTGTGGGTCTCAAGCCATCCTGGCCTTTCGATTCTGGCACGCTGACATGCGCGCCGTTGTGCGGCCATGTGATCTCCAGATCTGGCACAACCCAGACGACTTTTGGATTCCGGCGGTTATTTCGTTTGGCGCGGTGCTCAGCGCGGCCATCACGTTCTCCGCATATGCTCGCAAGGTGCGCGGCCATCTCGTGCACATGGACCGCGTCGCGAGACTCTTCACAAAGAAGACGCAGTGAGCGCATAAAAGAAAGCGCAGAGGGACGCTCCAATTACGAAGAAAAGATTCGTTATCCCATTTGTTGCTGGCTTGATGTAGGGTGATGTGGTGTGGCAAGGACCATGCCAGCAAGGTGAGGAGCGCGAGCCACCCCGGACACCCCGGGTAGCCGCCCCCGGCATGGCGCGTGGAAGACAGCGCCGCGTCGCAAGCGGCAGGCAGCGGGCAAAGGGCCTGCTGGCGGTGTGCCCAGACAGGAAGCAGGGCCAAGGCAGCAAATCACTCAATGACGAGAGACATTTGCTGCTCCTGGCCGGTGGCAACAATGGTGGCGATAGCCTTGAGCTCCGTTTGTCCAAAGAGGTAGCGGATGTTGACGAGGCGGTTGGGCAGATGCGTGGGCACGTCGGTGGCCAGGATACCCAGCTCGGTGACATCGCGGACCATGCGGTACGAGAAGCACCTTCCAGGTTCCAGACGCATCGGCGTCGCAACCAGCCGGACCTGCGCGCGCGTTTGTGTTGCGTACATGGGGTAAGCCGAGGAAAAGAACTCCTCGTTGGCCTTGACCTCCTGGTTCTCTGTCGACGCACCAAGGTCAGCACATCTGGATGCGCGCAGAGGGTGCGGCGTTGGTCCCATCGGTGCGGCACGCACCAGCAACGAGGCACTTGAAAACACGGACAAACCGCTCGCCAGCCTCGTTTCTGCCCCAGATGGCATTGTCAGCAAGCGCCCACACGCAAGATAAGGGGTAAAGGCGCGCGTGAAAAGGTGACGCACTGCCAGACGTCACGCTCGGCATAGCGGTCAATGTCAGTGATGGCAATGTTGGAGATGTAGCCGTACGAGTAGCGGCAGCGGCGAACCTGGATGCGCGACGGGTCGAGGCCGTACACGACGGCACCTTGGACTGCACCGAGTATTTTGACCAGTTAGCTTGCAGGTGGCTATCCGGGCCGCGAGGGCGAGGATGCAACTGAGGCGCACCAACTGCCGCGGTGGGGTCGAGGGGAACGACAATCTTGCGGAAGTATGGTGCAAAGCGCTCGTTGACCCGCTTGCACAGATAGCGCGACGACGAAAAGCCGCCAACGAGGACGAGGTAGTCGCACTGCCCGCCAATCGACTCGAGCTGCTCCTGCACGAGCTTGAGGCATTCGTTGACGGGCTCGTGGAAGATCTCCATCATTTGTTCTACAGGGACGTGAAGCTCCTCCTCAGTGTCCTGCTCGTCGATCCAGCGCTGCTTGGTTTCATCCGACACAAACTGGAGCATGCCGGCCGGAAACGGGATGATTTCGGGAACCGGCTCCTGGCCAGGGGGCGGGGGGCCAAGGAAGTCACGCTTGGCGCGCTCCCACTCCTGAAGCACTGCGCTCGCATTCAGAGAACAGAGATCAGCAATCATCGACGTCTGGACGAAGCAAAGCGGAGCAACTTACATGCGGCAAGCAGCTCGGGACGCTTGCGCTTCATCTCGTTAAAGTGCTCGGTGCCGATCTGAGCACGGAAGAACTTGAGGAAGCTTTTGTCGACGTAGGTGGAGCCACACAGCGCACCGGTACCACGCGAGGCCTCGGTGAGACGCGGCGCCTCTGCAAGGCCCTTGCGGCCGCCCTGGGCAGACGAGCCGTTGCTGTCAGACCGGAACATGCCGCTGTTGCCGGTGATTGTGTGCGTGGTCAAGTCGACGGTGCCACCGCCTGTAAGCGAGATGCAACGATCAGCGTCACAAAGGCGCAGGTGGGGAGTTGGAATGGCGGGCACTAGCGGACCCACCGGCATCGAGAATCATGTAGGTCGAGCCGCTCTTGCTCGACAGCTCGCTAACAGCTTTGAGCGTGTAGAGCGCAGCGGCCTCCGGCTCGAGGATAATGCAGAGTGAGTTCTGGTTGGAGTCGTTGACGATGCCCGCGAGGGTGGCCGCCTGGCGCACAAGGTTCTTTGCGCGCTCGTCCCAGATGGCCGGCACGGTGATGCACCACAGGACGTCGTTCTTGTCGAGATCAAAGAAGCGGTGGCGCAAGACTTCGAGCGCCTGGTTGGAGATGAAGCGCAGATAGTCGATCGAGGGCCTCATCCAGTTCATGTCCTCTGGGAGTCCGTCTCTTGGGGTCTCTGGGTTGAACCACAGCTTGAACTTTTTGATTTCGATCAGCTCGCCGCTGCGAAGAAGCCTCGTCTCTGTGCAAGCAGGCGCAGCGGCCCGGGTCAGCGGCGAAACTGGGGAGGCGCACGCCTTGGAGGTTTGGCCCAGCTCGCGAGCAGGACGCTCGGCAGCGCTCTCCGCTCCAGCGCGAGCCATGTGGCGGCGATCAACGTCATCGTTTGGCACACAGCACGGGCGCTGCTGTGCGGCGCGGCGGACCGGCCGCGGAGCCGGGGACAGGGGGCGGGGCCGCGCAGGAGCCGGCAGGGCGCGAGGCGCAACGAGGACGAGCGCCAAGCGGCGGCGGGTCAGCAGGCGGCTCGGGCACGGCCGCCCGGGAACAGGACGCACCCCCAGTACACCGGCGTGTAGGTGCCGTCCGGCTCGCGGCGGTAGCGGATCGACGTGATGGTCTTGCAGTACGGCGTGTTGGACGGCTGGTTCTCCCAGTCGTTGTAGCCTCGGACCTCATCGGGCTGCTCGACCGACGCTGCGTGCCGAGGGAGTCAGCAGGCGGTGTTTCTGGCGGCGGCGGCGGCGGCCCACGGCGCACGCACCCCAGGCAAAGCCCGAGTACGTGGTGCCAAAGTCGATTCCCACGACGAACTTGTGGGTTAGTTCGATTGTGGTCATTAGGTTAACGGCCGCAAGGGAAGCCAGCGAAAATTCGGTTGCGGGAAATATGGGCGCTTCCAGGGAGGTGGCCGTCCTGCCAACCGCCGCTCGTGCCGCGCCTGGGGTCGGATGGTGACGACTTGTTGCTGCAGACCCGGGACTGTGAATTCACGCTAAGCTTCATTGTCATGCGAGGGGACGTTGCGGTGTGAGGGACAGGGGGAGGGGGCAGTGCGACTATTGTGAGTTTGGCGTCAGTCGGGAAAACTCGATTGATGCGTGGTGTCATCATGCAATTGAGTGCGCACGGCTCACCAGCCGATGATATCACATGGGGAAGCAGCGCACGCTTCAGAAAGAAACCGGTGCACCGCGGCGCCATAGACGGGGGTCTGTGTGCTGGATCGGCCGGAATGGATCGAGTGTTGTGAGCGTTGATTAACAGAAGCGGCTTTGCAGTAATGGCGGTTGCTGGCGATAGCTGTGCCAACGGTATAAACAGACAAACGTTGCTGCGTAAAGCAATTCCCGCATCATATCTTAAATCCTGTGAGTCGTCGTGGGCTCATTGCTCGATCTTGATAATGTGGATGATGCCGGGTAGGTTGAAGAAGTGGGTTCGCATAGCAAAGTTTGCTGAGAAGCAGAAAGAGAAGTAGAATGTGATATGCATCTGCTCAGAGATAGAGTTGTGCTGCTCGATGTCGGCTTGGTGCTCATCGGCAAGTCGCTGGCCAGCGGTGCACTGGTAGTCGACGCAGCCTCGGTGTCCGATGTTGGCTCGGTGCTCGTTGGCGCGTCGTTGATCAGCGGCGCATTGGTCGTTGATGCTGTCTCGGTCGCCGACGCAACCTCGGTGCTCGATGTTGGCTCGGTGCTCGATGCAGCCTCGGTGCTCGACGCCATCTCGGTGCTCGTTGGCGCGTCGTTGATCAGCGGCGCACTGGTCGTCAATGTTGGCTCGGTGCTCGACGCAGCCTCGGTGCTCGATGTTGGATCGGTGCTCGACGCAGCCTCGGTGCTCGACGCAACCTCGGTGCTCGTTGTTGGATCGGTGCTCGTTGGCGCGTCGTTGATCAACGGCGCACTGGTCGTCGATGTCGTCTCGATCGCCGACGCAGCCTCGGTGCTCGTTGTTGGCTCGGTACTCGACGCAGCCTCGGTGCTCGACGCAACCTCGGTGCTCGATGTTGGCTCGGTGCTCGTTGGCGCGTCGTTGATCAGCGGCGCAGTGGTCGTCGATGCCGTCTCGGTCGCCGACGCAGCCTCGGTGCTCGTTGTTGGCTCGGTGCTCGACGCAGCCTCGGTGCTCGATGTTGGATCGGTGCTCGTTGGCGCGTCGTTGATCAGCGGCGGATAGGTCGTTGACGCAGCCTCGGTCGCCGACGCAGCCTTGGTGCTCGATGTAGTCTCGGTGCTCGATGTTGGTTCGGTGATCGTTGGCAAAGCGGTGCTGGCAGCCGGCACAACACTTGCTGAGGGTTCTGAGCTTGATAGTGTTGATAAATATGGCGCTGTAAGTTCCAACAACTCTGAATGAGCTTCTCGAGAAATAATGCATGATTCTTCTGTAAAAACAATGTCGGACTTACTCGATAGAGAAGTCAAGATGCCGGTGAGTGTTGAGTCGCCGATTGGCGCGCCAATGGCAGTCGAACTGGTGCTTGCTGTTGTTATGCTCATAATACTAGACCATGTGCCAGCCGATTGCGAAGAGGTTGTTGTTGACGCCTGCGTCGTTGTTGTCAAGATCAGCACGCTGCTAGATGAACCAGTTGAACTCGGCGCCGCAGTTGTGCTCGAGAATTGAGATGTGCTCGAGGACAAAGACAAGCTCAAAGATGAAGAGCTCGAAACCGCAGTCCCACTTGACGGCGTTGGCGTGCCTGAAGTCGAAAAGGCGCTCAGAGACAGGAACGCATTGGCAGAAGACGACGTCGACAAGGATGCCAACGTGCTCGATGCGAACGCTGTTGTCGGCGCGGCGGTGCATTCGGCTGGGACATCAAAGCCATCTTCCTTGCTCTCTGTCGCACTCACGCCGGCGCCGCGCTTGGCAAAGCCCTTCCAGATGTCGCACTTGTACTTTCCGCCGTAGTAAGTCTGGTCGGCCGTCAGGATGGCGTCGCGCGCTTGCAGGAACGTTGGGTTGCACGGCTGCGCCATCATGCCGCCGATCACGAGCTGCAGAGCGACAATGTTGCCGGCAGTCGACTTGGCATCGCGCAGGTTGGCGTTGAAGCCGTATTTGTCGACGAGATTCCAGTAAACCTCCCAAAGCAGCTCGACCCAAACCTCGCCCGCGTCATGCACCTCGGTTCGTGTCTGCAGATCGCTGAAGCGCAGAGGATTAATTTCGTCGTCGGTCGAGTACGGGAACCACCTGATGCCGGCCGGATCGTTGACAACATAGTCGCCAATGACAATTGGGGTCGTGCGAGTATCGGTTGGCTTAGAGATGAACACGAGTGCGACAAAGTCAGACCAGCCCTCGCCGAGCCCAGCGGCCTCATCAGACGACAAGCATTGCGTGGTGGCCGAGCCGCCGGTCAGACGAGTCGAGACGCCGTGTGTGTACTCGTGAATCGGGATGGCGCTCTCGAGCGAGCCGTCGCGCAGAGGAAACGTCCCGGTAAAGACAAACATGCGCATCAGCGGTGCCTGGCCGTCGGCGGGCGTCGAAAAGTCGGCGTTGTCGGTGTCGTTGGGGTCCTGCACGCTGGCCACTAGGGCATCGTTGCCCAGACCGCCCCTGCCGTTGTTGTTGAGCTGGAAGTTGCCCGCCACCTCGGTGAATCCGTATTGATACATAACGTCATGCATGGTGTTGGTGATGTAGAACAGGTGCACGGTTGCGGCCTGGACGTTGGCTGCCGTAAACGGCTGCTGAGAGGGATTCCATGAGGAGTCGAAGACGCCGCTTGACGACGAGCCATACGTGATCGCGACTTCAGCTGCGGTGCGCTTGGCAACATCGACGTTATTGCCCTTGGTCTTGCCCGAGGCGTCGGTCCATCCGTTTGGCGAAGCCGTCGCATCTTCGGGATTGGAAACGGGCGAAAAGCCCTGCAATGGGTTGGTCTTGGGCAGAGCGACGACTTTGTACGTCGCCTTCTTGACAAAATCGACGGCATGAACAATCTCGCCTGCAAAAGGTATCGAATAGTCAGCAGTTGTGCAAGAACTCGACCGAGAGTGCGCCAGCGCACCAGTGTCTGCCGCAATCCAGCACTGGATCCATTTGTGAGTCTCGTCGTCGCGCAACTGGAGCTTGTAGGCGTAGAGGATGCCGCTTCCAGTGTCGACGTACTCGGCAACGGTCGCAAAGTCCTTGTTGTGCGGTATGCCCGTTTTCTTGACGGCCTTGGCGATCGCCTGATCGGCCGTAAGCTTCCCGGAGGCTTTTGGGATCCTCGCCTTTGTGAACGAGCCGACCGCGCCAAACGACGACGAGAACGATACGATCTGGCCTTTTTGGACATGTGCGGCGGCCTGGTGGTTCGCGATGCGGATGCCGTTGGCCTGGCGTGCGCCATAGACGTGCGTGGTGCCCGAGGCGTCGGTGAACGAGTTGTAGACCTTGAACTCGGCTGGTGTGATGCCCAGCTTGGCGATAACATGGTCGATTGCGATCTGGACGGCGGAGTTGGCCGCGGTCTTGTCTGTGAGCATCCCGCTCGGCGACTTGCGCGACGCCCTCCTTGTCTTGGCGGGCTCATAGACGGAGCTCGGGAAGTGGAACGGCAGCTTGCTCGGCGAGGTGCGCTGCTTCGCCTTGGGCGGGAGCGGGAGCGGGGCCGCGGCGGCGAGCGCCGCTGCGAGCGCCATAACGAGCGCGAGTGCTCGGCTGGCGTGCATGCTGCGGTCGGCGTGGGCGGGCACGGTGGGCGGCCGCTGAGTTTTGAGCGGGGTCGGAGTGCTGGCGAGATGCTGGCGGAGGCCAGCGGCAGGCGGTGGCGCCGGTGCATGAAGCGGACGGATCGGCTGCGTGACGTGAGCGCCAGGCAGCCGCCGAGGGGAAGCGGCGCCGCCCAGTCAGACCCCCTGTCGGCACGCCGCCCGCGGTGCGGGCAGGTGGTGGCGCAGCGGTCGGAGGGTGGCCGCTCGGCCGGACATGGCCGAAATCGGGAAGCCTGCCGTGGTGCTCATTCTGCTTCGGGACGCGACGGGAGTGCAGCTCGGCGAGTGCACCAACACCGGCCTGATGTGGCAGCGCGCGGGGCGTCACAGCCTTGAAGCCTCGCAGTCTCTTGCACCTTGGCGCCTGGCGGCCGTCGCCACCCGCCGTGGCTGCCGGGCGTGGCGGTTGGCATTGTCGCTCTCTTTGGCTGGACGTCGCCTTGCACGACGAGCAGGCCCTCCATTTCGGTGCACCCGCTCTGGCATGACAAGTCCGGCAACTGCCCGTCCTCCGCTCATCCCCGACTTCCGAATAGGCGCGGCGAGCAAGGACCCTCGTTTCTGCCCTGCCGTCTTGCGCCTGCACCGACCAGGCATCCACTGCTCAGCCGCCGGCCCGACGTTGCTGCCGCGTTGGCGACTCGAAAGTCTCACGGCACGCAGCGCCTCGGTATCCACGCAGTCGGCAGCTCGCAGACGCTGCGGTAGTCCGCCTGCGCAGGCGCGCGGCAGAGCGTGGGTGATGATGCTGTCGCCGATGTGCGCTCCCATCGGTCAACAAACCCGTGTTCGCGTGCAACTTCGGAAATCGCGAGCACGTTCTTCGGGGTCTGGTGGCGGCAAATAAAAGAGTCGCGCCATCGCTCGCCCCGAGCCGCCAGACCAAACGAGCAAGATATGATTGCCGACATTTCCGCCGCCACTATCGCCGCCCTGGTGCTCTCCAGCGCCGCCGCCGCCGCCGCCGCTGCAGGCCCGACCAGTGTCGGACAGTTCTCCGGTGCGAGCAAGCCGCGTCTGAGTCTGCGACTTGTCCTTATCCTGCTGACAGGGTTGGGCCAACCACGCTTCCGAAGTCGACAAACCTGCCTTTGCAAAGCTCTCGCGTACGAGCACTGGCACCAACCTGTATCTCTCGTCCTTCCAGGCGCTTGCCTCAGACGCTATCTTTGTCGCCGATGCCGCTGCGGCGGTCAAGTCGCCATCAACGACTAGCCCCCAGAAGCTCGCGGGCACGGTCACCTGGCCCAATGAGATCCGCGACGCGCCTGCCTCTCTCTTTGGCACCGAAGGCATCGTCGCGGCGGGCGGCTTCATTGTGCCGGGAAAGACCAAGGGGGGCCTTTTCTTCGCCCCGCGCTTTGCCAACGGCACACACGGCGCTCTGACGCAGATCTTCAAGCCGTCTTCCGACTGGTTCTACCACCGCGTTGCGTTCTACGACGTCAACAAGGACGGCAAGCTTGACATTCTCACCTGCCGTGCCAACAAGCCACTCCTTGGCTCCGCGTCGGGCGACCTCGTTTGGCTGCAGCCGACCGACCGCACAAGGCCCACGGGCTCGTGGACCGAGACCGTCATTGGCAAGGGATGCGACACCTACTTCATCATCGCCGACCTAAACAACGACGGCAAGGACGAAATTCTATCGGCGGAATTCTGGGGCAAGTCACTCACATTGATCCAGTCCACTGATGCGTCGGGACGCTTTGACGTCGCATCGAGCCTCAAGGTCACCAAGATCGATACGTGAGTCCACGCACCGCGCACCAACCTGTGCACGCATGCCTGTACCGCAGTGGAGGCACCAGTGCTGACAGGTCCATAAGCTCTGTGGCCGACTCGTTTGATGTGCAGTTTGTCGACCTCAACGGCGACGGCAAAAAGGACATCCTTTTCTCCAACCACCTGGCAAGCAAAGGCGCCATCTACGGCTATGAGATTCCGTCCAACCTAGCGGAGCCGTGGACTCGACACACGCTGGCAAGCGACTTCCCTGTCCGCATCTCCGGCCCTGGCCAGGCTGCGCCAGGTACGCCCATCGCCTTCTTCCCAAACACGGCCGCCACGACCGGTAAGCCCACGATCGTTGCGGCGGGCGACGGCACCAAGCAGGCGTACATCATTTCGGCCAACAGCACCAACGCCGCCGACTGGGGATACACCCAAACGGTGCTCCACGACTGCGCGGGCACCGTCGGCGAAATCGCAGTCGCTGATGCCAATGGCGATGGCCGCAGCGACATCTTCATCCCCTGTTACGACTCCAACTACGTCGCCGTCTACTCGTACTAAAGTGCGCCGCACCCCATCCCCATCCTCATCTCGAATGAACCGTTGATACTGAAAAGAGTTTTGTTGTTGTTACGGCGCCAGATGCGCAAACAGACACAGAATGCCAATCATTGCAGGGTGTAGCAGTTGAACAGGTTCTGGACAAGGCTCTGGTGGGCCGCGCTCGGCTGCGAAGCGGATGCGGACTCGGTCGCCGCGGCGCGGAACCGGCCAGTGACGGTTTCGCTGGCCGCAAAGGCCGCGATCGCCTCGCCCACCGCACGGCCAAACTCGACGTCGCGAGGGATGTCGTGGCCTGCGTCGTGAACAAACTCGGCCCGGGCGAACGCCTGGTAGCGCGAGCTCAGTGCCGTGCGCACCTCCTCGGGCTCGTCCTTGCCGTACGCATGGATGGATGGGAACGGCATCGGCGCCGGCATCGGCTCGGCCAGGCGCGCCGGAAGCGTGCTGAGCGACAGAGGCAAGCCCGACATCAGCACGCTAAACTTCCAAGTGCGCTTGATCTTGCCTTGCAGGCTCAGGCGATCCAGCAGCTCGACGAGCATAGCGCCCTGCGAGAAGCCAAGAATCGCGTCGACGCGACCATGGACATCAAGCATATCCTTGGCAAACGACACGGCAACGTCCACGTTGGAAGCAACGACGTCGCGCGAAGAGAACCACTCGAACCACGGCATGTCGCCATAGCGCCGGCCCTGGGCTGTAGCAGGGAGTGCAACACGGCGACAGGTCAGCGCATACCCACACGTGGACAGTCGGAGAACGCAGCGAACAACTCACGCGACCAGTCAATCTGCTTGAACGCCTGGATGAACACAAACTCGACGCGCTCGCCGAGCGCTGACTTGATCGCGGACAATTGGTGCTCCATGTGTGACGTGTTCGACCCCTGGCCGTGGAAGCAGACGATCTTGATGACAGGCTGTTCGTGCACAATAGCAAGCACCCTGCGTGCCGCCTCAAACGCCGAATCAAACGATCCATACGTCGGGCCGCTGTTGGCCGAGATGCGGAAGCTCATCATGCTGCGGCGCTTGTTGGAAAGGTGGCTTCGCTCGGCGGCCGGCTTGTACATGCCCTTGACCTCAAAGACGCCAGTCGGCAGCAGGCGGCCCTGATCGCCCGTCTTGAACACATATCCGTCAAACATGGTCGGGTCGGGGAAGAACCGCTCGCTGTTGAGCTTCTCGTGGTTGACAAAGCCCGGCACAACGCCCACGCCGCCAACAAAGATGTCGCCGACAACGCCAATCGGCACAGGCTGCATCGCAGCGTCGAGCACAAAGCTGCTGGTGTTGGCAACCGGCCGTCCAATGTTGCCCGTTGCTGCCGCCGTCAGCTGCGCAATGTG
>JADGIZ010000459.1:0-13347 GCA_027604665.1 Polyrhizophydium stewartii
CCGCCGCCGCCGCGCCGCCGCACGCCGCCCCGCGCCTGGTGGCCGCCTCGCTCGGCTCGTACGGCGCCCTGCTCGCCAACGGCGCAGAGTTCACCGGCGACTTTGGCCCCGCGTCGCTCGCGGACGTGCGCGCTTCGCATCTCGAGCGCCTCGCCGCCCTGCTGCCCGCGGCGCTGCCCGACGCCGATCTCGCGACGCTGCCCGGCGCGCGCATCGTGCGGCCCGATGTCGTCATGTTCGAAACCATCCCCTCGCTGCTCGAGGCCCAGGCCATCGCATCGCTGATCTCGGACCATCTCCCGCCCGCCGCGGCCTCGCTGCCGTTCTGGGTCTCGTTCAGCTGCCGCGACGGCGCGTCCGTCTGCCACGGCGAGGCCATCGAGGCGTGCGTCGATGCCCTCGCCGCGCTGCCCGCCATCGCGGCCGTCGGCGTCAACTGCACCGCCCCGCACCATGTTGCCGAGCTCGTGCGCCGCATCCGCGCGCAGCTCGACGCCCGCGGCCGTCATGACGTCCGCGTCCTGTGCTACCCCAACAGCGGCGAGATCTGGGACGCCGAGAAGCGAACCTGGAGCAGCGCCGACGATCCCGAAGGGCACATGGCCGAGTGGACCTCCATGGTGCGCGACTGGGTCGATGCCGGTGCGCGGATCATTGGAGGCTGCTGCCGGACAACGCCGGCCCACATCGCCGCCGTCCGAGCTGTCGCCGACGAGCTCGCCTCAAAATGAACGTTGTGGCCCGTCTTCTGTCCTTTCCCATGCACCGCTTCCCGCTCTGGACCTTTCCGCCCAACCCAGAGCCCGTCGGCATCGGCACGCTCACGGCCGTCGGCCTTCCTGCTACCGCAGCCCTGCGCTCCGACAGCGGGCAGAGCGGCCCCGCGGAGACCGCCCACGAGGAGGCGGCTGCCCGCGACCTGTCGTCGCTGGCGGCCTTGGAAGTGCCTTCCGACTCAGACTCGGACTCGGACTCTGGCTCGAGCTCGGACTCGGACCAGCAGAGACCCGTGCTGCTCACGCCAGACGGCCGCCGTGCAGGCGCATCGCCCGCCTCGCAGCGACCCTCGCACAGCCGCGGCCGCCAGCGTGCTCGCCGCGGTCGGCGACTCGAGCAGAGCGAGTCTGCGTTTTTGTTCCAGTCCGAGCCCACGAGCAACCACAGTGAGAGCGCTTTCGCCCGATACGGCTCCCCCGCAGACCACTCGCGCCATACTAACTTGCACGAGCCTGCAGTGCTCCAGTCCCTCTCGCGCGTCTTCAAGTCACATCCGAGCACGACAATCATCGATCGCCCGCCCTCGCCGGTGACGGCCGAAACCCGGATTGGCAACATGGTGTGCAGCTTGCCTTCCGACGTTGCCGATCGCTGCTTTAATCGTCTCGGCTCCCATTCGCTCACGCTGTTTTCGCATTCAGCTGGCGTATTACGAGGCAAACTACTTTGACTCTCAAGTCCCAAATGACCTCCTTCTCGAGCATCTGAAGGAACACGTCCATGCCGAGCGGTCATTGCGCAGATTTGACCTGCTCGCCGGCAACCGCCTGCACTCGTGGATCGACAAGCGGCCCTCACAGCACCAATGGATCGCATATCCAGGAGGCAGCACATTTAACCGTCTCTGTGCGTGGCTTGCCGTATCAGAGCGTGCTTTTGCCGCTGCTGACAGCGCAGTAGGCATGAGCAGACTCCAGACTGTCGCCGGCGCCATCCACACACTCAACGGCACAAGAAAACCGATGGTATCGATTCCATTCGACACGCCGATATTGCAGATTGCCTCGAGCATGTGCGCCGCGTCGGACATGTCCAGATCGTGGCCTGCAACACAAGGTGCACCATTCATGCCATCGACGGGCCTCGCGCCAGCTGCCGCGTGAGCCAGCCTGCTGACCGAGCTTGCCTCAACCCAGACTTTCTTGCCGTGCGCTCGTATCAGGGACTGCATATTCTGAGGCTTGACCATGAAGGCGTGGGCGGCCTCGCGCCACAGATTGTCTTTGGCGTCGGGCTGTCCCCGCATGCGCTGGATGTCTGCTTCAGTCCGTCGATTCCTGGTCACGCAGCGATTGCGCAGGAGCGAGGCGGAATTCTGATCTGGGACGCACGCTTTGAAGGGTGCGTGTGCTTGCTATCGGCGTTGCATCGGTTGGAAACCTGTAAACCTGACGCACCGCCTTGCACCGCAGACACACATCATGGAGATCGCCCTCCCCCAAAACGGATCAAGGGCTTTACGGCGCAGAGGATAGGACGCGCTGGACATCCTGCCGCTTTGGCGCACATCCACGAACTCTCTGCGTCGCCGGTGCCAATGATATCCAGCTGTGCGACTTGCGCGTGAGTATGGTCGCGGGATGGCGAAATGGCTGCCGACCACAAACTTACATGATGATGCGTGCCATCTGCAGATGCCATCATCCGCACCACAAATGACGGTGTTTGATACCGTCAGCAACCCTGCAGAGCGCATCATGAGCATGGACCGCAACCCTGAGTCGCTGTTTGAGATTGCCGTTGCAACAACAGAGCGATGCGCCGTCTTTGATGCCCGGTTCTCGCGAGAGCCGCTTTTGCAGTGGGCCTTGGGCGAAAAGCGCGAGACGCAGATGTCGCTTTCGTTTGTTCCATCTCTGTGTGGGTCCCTCGGTTACCGATCTCGCGTCAAATCAAGTAAGCACTCGGCTGCCCCGCTTGCCGCTTGCAAATACCGGTGTGCTGACCATACGGGCGTTGGCGCTGCAGCGTCCTTCATGACCTGGGGCCGTCACCTGGGTGAAGTCATGATGTACACGTACAACCACCAAGACGGGTGCCCGCCTGTGTCGACAGCCGTGCAGCGGCTTGCGCACTTCAGCACGCACCCACATGTCGCGACGCCGCCGCTCGCGTCAATGCGGTACCTCGATCTGGATTGGTCAACAACCCATGCGCAGCGCCTCTTTGAGCGCGAGGTGATCAGCCCAGACTGGCCCGCACTCGCAGGCTGCGAAGTGATTCCAAATAGGCGACTTGACGGTGGTGTCACGGTAATGCATCTTGCGCTCGACGGAGCCATCTACGCACAGGCATATGCCCCGCGCGATGCGCCTGCATCTGTCTTTGCTCCAGCACACCCCGAGACGGTCAAGCGCGAGCTCGACGCATTGGACGCTGCAGTGTTTCGCGCTGAGATCGACATTATGGCCAACATCGAGCTTCCAAAGGACACGTTCAAAAGCCACGATCATGTTGATATGCGGCAGACCGCGAAGCGTGCGTGCATTTTGGCAGACAAACGCTGCATGCGCCGGATTTGGCTGACCCTGCGCAGTGCTCAACGACTGGGTTGGCGATCTCGCCGACGCCGACGCAGAGGAGGACGAGCCCGACTTCGAGCTGCGCAAGATGCTGCCGAATAGCATGCGCGGAAAGTGCGTCGTTGTACACCGTACAAAGCTCAACGTCCTGGGTCGCTAACCCCGGGCACATCACCGCAGAAGCATGCTTTGGGCGGGCGAGTTCAAGCTTGACGAGGCTTCTCGTCGCAAAGCGCTGCCGCGGTTGTGCGTCTCGGAGCGCACAGCGAGGCGGTTCCCAAAGCGGCTAGCACGGTCTGTCGCCAAGTTACATGCCGGATATCCTGAAATGCGTGTGATCGAGCCGGGGGCTTTGTTTGCGCCTTGGAACACACACGACGCCGAATCGGGCTTGGCAGCATCTGGCTCGCTCTCGGCGCTCAAAGACTCCCTGCGGCAAGTGCTCAACTGCGATCCAAAGCACGACACGGCGCGGGTCGGTGCATCCAGCGACGCGAGCAGCAACCCAGAGGCTGCCGGAATGTGCCGACCGCACAAGCGGTTGTATCTGAGCTCGCAGCTCGGCCTCGATGCGCTCGCGCGCGACCTGCAGGTCTCGCGATTCACAGTCATCCCGTTTGCCTCGCGCACGTTGCCTGATCCCAGCCGAGCGCCGCCCGAGTCGGCGCAACCAACGGACACAGACGGCGAGACGGCCATCAGCGACGGCGTGTTCGACGTCGACTCTGGCGCAGACGAGGCGAAGCTGACAAAGCGCGTGTCCGCGTCAATGAGGATCAACTACCACGGCAGCCATGTTGGCGACCATGCAAGCGTGGACGAAAAGTCGCATCGGATCAAGCTCGAGATGCTGGCCGAGTCGACGGTCGCCGACCCGCGCGGCGAGGATCGCCCGTCGCGCACTGTCCTGCAGCCCGTCACGGCGGCGGGCCGCAAACTCAAGCGCACGCTCGACGGACGGCGGCCGATTGAGGCTGCGCCTGCGATCCTCCACGCGCCGTTCATCCCCGAGCCCGCGCAGTTGTCGGCAACGGCGGCGACCTTTGCGGACGTGTGGAACAACCCGGACGACTACTACGACCCAGGCGCAACATCGACGCGCCACATCAAGCGCACGGTTGTGTTCTCCAAGCGGCGGCGCGCCGGACGCACGGCGGTCCCGGGGCTGTCATCGACGCAGGTCAGCGAGGGCGCCGACTCGCTCGACGCCTTGGCGGCGCTGCGCGACGGCCTGTGGGCATCGCAGGCGACGACTGTTTCTGCATCGCAGGCTGCGCCGACCGTGATCTCGCGGCGATCGGACGTGGGCGGGGCCTCGCAATCCTCTGCGCCGGGGCGGCGGGCGTCCGACATGCGCGGCGGGGCGTCGCAGACGCCCGTGCGGGCCGTATCGACGCCGTCGCCCAGCAGCGCGTCGGCATCGCAGCGCCAGCTCGCCGACGCGACGCCGCGCGCCAGCGAGTTCGGCAGCCAGCCGGCCGGCCGTGCATCGCTGGGATCCCGCGCAGGCGCGACAACGCCGCGGGCCTCGCTGAGCGGCGGGGGGCCTGGCGCGGCAGCTGGCGGCAAGGCCAAGAAGCAGCGCACAAAGGGCTTCTGAGCCAGGCCCAGCCCCGAAGCAAACGAATACAGACGTGATCTATTTCAGTCAGCACCACACAACAGGGGCGTGCTGGAACGGAGAGGTGCACGGGCCTGGAGTTGAGGGAGGCGCGGGATACGGGCATTCACGACTTTGAGATGATGCGGCCGATACGACTCGGCGGCCACACGATCGCCAGCGCGCGGCCCGTGACGAGGCCAATCGGCACGGGGCCGAACTGGCGCGAGTCGACACCATGCATCTCCTCGTCGCCCTCGACCCAGATGCGGCCCTCGGGCACCTTGATCGCCATGGCGTACTCGTCATCGTCGGCGGCGGTTGCGTCGGCGGAGGCGCCGCCGCCGAGCAGGTCGCCTCGGCCCGCGAGGTTGCTGCTGGCGACGCCAAAGTGCCATCCCGCGCCGTCCTCCTCTGGGTCGTCGGTGCCAAACGACCAGTGCCGTGTGCCGGGGAACCCGCGGGCAATGAGCGCGCTGCCGACCGTGTCGCCGGGCAGGTACCGAATGCGCTTGATGATGGTGACGTCCGGGTCCGACGGCAGCGTCAGCAGCACCACGTCGCCGCGCGAGAGCATGTGCGGCCGCCACGCCGGCGTTAACAGGTCAACGAGCACCACGTCGCTGTGGTCCTTGGGCGTCGTCGCCGTCGGATTCAGCGCCGGCGACATGGACCGCCCGTGGATGCGCGTGATGCCGACGCCGTACGTCCCCACCAGCAGCGTCGGCACCGCGAACGGCAGCGCCGCCGCAGCCGCTCGCCGCAGCTGCGCCAGCATCGTCATGCCGAATTTTGGGCCAGGTCGTCTTTGAGGCAGAAATGACGTCGGGCACCATGCAACCTTCATTGGTCCATCGTCGTCCGCCGGACGAGAGGCCGGGAAACACCAACCGAGAGTAAAGAGTGGGAACGGGCAAGAAAGGTGGGAGACTTGTGGGCAGGGGGGGGGGGATGCAATGCGCAATCACTTGCCCACGACGGTGCGGAAGCGGAAGGCGGAGCCCGCGCCGCTGCGGGCGCCGCTCTGGCCGCTGTTGCCGGCGCGGCTGCTGCCGCCCAGGCGGCGGCCGGCGCCCCGCTGTGCACCCGAGGCACCCTGCTGCATCTGGTGCTGCTGCTCCTGCAGGCCGAGCGTGATCGACCGCGACTCGAGCAGCTTCTCGTTGGTGTCGACGAGCGAGGTCACCTTGTCCGCATACGTGCTCGCGAGGAACTCGAGGCGCGACATCTCGACGCCGGGCGCGGGCCGGTGCAGCACAATCGTGCGCGTCTGGTGGTCCAGCGACGCGTGCAGCACCTCGTCCATGATCATCTTGGACACAATCGCCGTCACGACCGTCTCGGGCAGCTCAAACATGACCGAAAGCGACTCGAGGCCGAGCGACTCGTAGAACGGGGAGTATGTGAAGATGTACGTGCGCAGTGTCTCCTCCTGGATGCTCCGCGCGAGCATCTCCTTGGTCTTCTCGACGTTGGGCAGCAGGTCCCAGATCTTGATTGCGTTGATGAAGTCGCGACACTGCTTCCACTCGCCCGCGGCCATCGCCTTGGAAGCGGCCATGATGTGGTCGCGCACGCTCTCGGGCGGGCCAGCAAACACCAGGCGGTCGCTAAAGTCGAGCATTCTCCGGAACGACTTGCTGATGGTCTTGCGGCGCGAGTCGTGCACGTGCAGCGCAATGTTGGGGATCTCGAGCAGCATAGCCGACGTTAAGTACACACACTCGAGCAGCTCGAGGTTGACGTGCATGTGGAACGGCAGCTGGCGCTGGCGTTCTAGACGCTCCTGCTCGGCCGTCTTTTCGCCGTACTTTTGGCCCTGCATGCCCTGCGCGAGCAGCTCCTTGGTCTTGCCCGACGACGAGATGTCCTGCAGCGTCGCGGCCGCCTCGCGGAAGAGACCCGAGCGGAAGGCGCACATGCCAATCTGCACAATTGTGCGGTTGTACAGGATCTGCATCTCAATGTCGGCGTGCACAATCGTCTCCTGCACGTGGCTCATCAGGATCAAATCACGCGCCTGGTAGTACTGGTCGTGCAGCGCCAGGTGGTAGACGTGGCATAGCAGCGCCCGCGTGCGGATGCGGTCGATCTTGGTCTTGTAGAGACCCGTGCACAGCGACGACACAAGCTCGACGGGGCTCTCGAGGGTCGACACGAGCTTGGGGTAGATCTTGCGGACCTCCTCCTCGACTGTCTTGATGACCGAATCGGGCTTGTTGTACAGGTGCTCGAGGCGGCGCATGACCATCAGGTCGTGGCTCTCGGCCGTCGCGCCCGTGGCCTCCGAGTACTTTTGCACGCGCACAATCGTGGCGTACAGCGCCGTCTCGTCGCGCAGGCGGTCAATGTACTCGGTTGTGTGCGGGTCAATGTTTTGCAGGCTCTTGGTGAACTCGTCGTCGAGGCGGTCAACAAACGACGCAATGTGTCCCGGAAGCACAACGGGCTGGCCAGCCGTGACCTGGCGGTCGCGCATGTGCTCGGGAACAGACTCGTCCTGCTCGGTCGGCGTGAGCGTGAGCGTGATATGCTCGTTGGCGTCCAGCAGGCCAAGCAGCGTCTTGATCTCGCCAAGCGCCTTGTTCCACATATCCGCCGACATGAAGCCCGTCGTCGGCGGCACAAAGTCGAAGCGTGACGGGATGAGCGAGAGTAGCACGCGGATCTTCTGGTACGGCGTCGTGGCGCTGGCGAGCAGCTGCGAGAGAATCTCGATTTGGGCGAGCTTGTCCGTGCTCTGCTCTCGCGTGTGAGCTCCAGTAACATCGCGTGCCGAACAGCGCAGATGCGACGCACCTTCTTGCCGCGGGCCTCGTTGACCTCGGCCAGCTTGGCAAACAGCTGCTCGGGAGTGTACTCGACAGCCTTGCCCGACTTTCCAACGACAGTGAATCCCTTGTCACCGTCCTTGGCCGCCTCGGCCTCAGACGCCGCGGCAGCGGCAGCCGCCTGCTGCTTGGGTGCGGCAGCAGCAGCCTGGGCCTGCGCGCGCGCCTGCTCGAGGGCCTCGGTTTCCGACTCCTCTGCGTCAACGGGGTTCTGGATCGCGCAACGGGCAAGGCGGTGCGTCGATAGAATGCGTCAGCGACTAGCAGCTTGGGGTGGCGCAGGCCGTTATGCCCACCTCGCGGAACTTTTCGATCTGGGTCTCGTACGTCTTGGTGATCTTCTTGATCTTCTGCTTCATGGCGTTGAGCGCCTTGGCCGTGATTGCGTTCATCTTCTTGGCCGCATCCTTGTTCTGTAGGGAGTCCTTGAGGAAGTCGTCGAGCTCGACAAGCGTGCGCACGAAGAAGCGGGGCGTGCCTTCGCGCTCAATCAGCGCCGCCGACTTGGTCACGGACTTGACGAGGCGGTCAAACTCTGCCGGTGCACGGGCAACGGCATGTCAGCGAGTGGGCATGCCGCGCGGGCGGACGGGGGATGCGCTGCCTCGCGGCCGCTGCGCCTCCGACTGCCGAGCAGAGCAGCAGGGTCGGCGGGGCGGATGCTGGGCGAGGCGCCAGCGCCCAAGAAAGAAAAAAAGTCGGCGGGGCCGAGGCGACCGCCGCGCACGGCAGGAGCACGGCCCCCTGGGTGTCTCTCGGGGCGTCGCAGGTGCACGACGCACCGTTCTGGATGGCGACCCAGTCGCTGATCTTCTTGGCGTTGCCGAGCGCGGCAACGGCGTTGCGCATCTCGTCGAAGCGCTTGTCGCGGGCCGACTTGATGGCCTTCTTTTCGTCGTCGCTGTCGTCGCTGTCGCTGTCGCTGTCGGAGCCGGAGCTGGCGTCCTTGAGCCAGCGGGTGGGACCCTTGGCCTTGTTCGCGCCGGCGCCGGCATCGCTGTCCGAGTCCGAGTCCGAGTCCGAGCCGGAGCTCGAGTCGCTCGAGTCGCTGTCGGTCTCGGACTGGTCCGTGACCGAGTCGTCAGAGTAGTCGTCCTCGGACGACTCCGAGTCGGAGCCTGCGCGGAAGAAGCGAGACATGGTGGGTGCGGCGGCGGGTGTCGCGCGGGAATGCGTGCGTGCGGGGGTGCTGCGGGGCGTGTGCGCGCGAGGCGGGCGTGCTGCGGCTGGCGAGGCGGCGCGGCGTTGGGGGACTCGGGCGGCGGGGAGCGCGGCCGGGTGATCTGCGGGAAGCCCGTTTTTTCGGTATTGATGGGGGGGACCAGCTTTGGGGGGGGGGTCGGCGGCTCGCTTCCCGCATGCCCGTGCATCGGTGCACTCAGAGGTAGCATGGACAGAGCAAGCTCGGTGCATGATGCCCAGCCGGCATGCATCCCGCTCACGGCTCCCTCCGTCTGCCTTGCCCCCGCGGCCGCGGCAAAGGCACTTGTGTCAGCCTCTGCGTTTATCTCCTGGATGCTCGACGGAACGAAGCGGGACGACCTCATGTCCTGATCTGGAATGAGCGCCGGGAGGGACCGGAGCCGCACGAGTCGTGGCAAAAAGAAGTATGCTGATTTATCTAAACAGAACACGCAGATCCGCAAGACGCCGCCGCTGCTGCTCGAGCTGCTGCGTCTTGCGGCCAGCGCCGGCTTCCGGCTTGCGCTTCCGCTTCCGCCGTGGCGCCGCGCCGTCTTCGCGCCCGTCGGCCTCGCCGCCGGCAGGATCTCCGTCGTCGTCCCCGTCGGCCTCCGCGCCGCCCTCGCCTTCGCCTTCGCCTTCGCCCTCGGCGCTTCCGCCTTCCTTGAACGTCATCTGCGCCATCTCGAGCTTCTTGCGCTGCAGCTCCAAAATGTTCTCCTCGATCGAGTCCTTGACAATGAAACGCACGGTCACGACTTCCCGCGTTTGGCCCATGCGGTGCACGCGATCCACAGCCTGTTGCTCCGCAGCAGGATTCCAGTACGGCTCCATCATAAACACCCGCGACGCCATCGTCAAGTTCAGGCCAACGCCGCCAGTCTTGAGCGACACAAGCATGACGCGCACGTTTGGATCCGACCGGAACGTCGATATGGCCTCGTACCGCGCCGGACGCTGCATGCTGCCAACGAGCTTGACAAACTGAAAGCCGTTCTCGGTCAATGGTTTCTGCGTTCGGCCGCTCTATTGTCAGCGAGATCCAGCCGGCGACAGAGCAGCGAGCCTGCGCCCACCTCCAAAAGCTCAAGGAGCTTTGTCCACTGCGAGAAGATGACAGCCTTGATCGGCGGCTGCGTGGGGTCCTCGGCTGCGCGCTCCTCGAGGAGTGCTGTCATGAGCGCGCGCACTTTGGTCGGATAAACAAGCCATTGGCTGTCGCCCCCGCCGGCCGCGGCCAGGCTGCTCTCGAGCAGCGCTGCGTCGGCTGCCGTCAAGGCGTCGTCGTCGTCGTCCGCAGCAAGCCCGCTTCCGTCGTCGAGATCTGCCGCGCCAACACCGGGGAACTCCTTGACATCACCGGCCATGAGCACGCGCTGGCACACAGGGCAGGCCTCGCCGGTCTTGGATCGAAAGGCGCGCGCACACTCGGCACAGAACAGATGCGCGCACACGCCCATGGCCACAACGCGCTCCTGACCATCAACGACTTGGTTGCAGATGTTGCACTTGTCATCGCCGGTCTCGCGGTAAATCGACAGATAGCGCCGCACGTGCTTGGCAGTCAGGGGGAAGGTCGTGTCGCCGAGACTGAGGACGTCGTTGAGATTGGCGCCGACGTCGATCGCAGGAGGCTCCTCCGGCATCAGTATACTTGACGGCACTGAATGTGCACCGACATCAAGACGCATGTCCGTGGCCGCTTCCAAGATGCCGGCGGTCGCAGAGCCGTCTTTCGCCGCAGAGTCACCGTTCGCTGCAGAGTCGCCGATGTCCACGACGCCGCCGTTCACTGCAGGGCCGCCGTTCTCCACGAGTGGTCCCTGAGTGCCATCGCCCTGCGCAGCTGGGGCGTCATTGGCAGGCTTGTCAAACGCGTTGTTGCGAATGTCTTCCTTGCAAAGCCATGGATGCGTGCACGCCTGTCGCATGCGCAAGATCGTCTCGAGAATGTGCATGTAATTTCGCAACACAGCGTTATCGGCCTCGTACTTGTTGAAAAGCGCGCGGCCGCTGGCATGGATGGCGTCGTAGAGCAGGCGTTCCTTGCCCGAGAGTTCGAGAACAACAATCTTTTCGGTCTTTGGAGGCAGCTGCAGGATCGGCTTGCCGTCGATGCTCTGGCTCTTGGTGCGCCGCAACGTGATTGCCTTCATGAACGTCTGCAGACGCGACAGCCCGATCGAGTTGGACGGCTGCCGCACAGGCCGCGAGATGTACTGTGACCAGTTGGCCTTGACGTCAAACGGCTGCAGGCGCAGAAACTTGATCAGGCTGAACAAGTCGTCGACATGGTTCTGGATCGGCGTACCCGTCAGGCACCAGCGCTTGTCGGCGTGCAGAGCCCATGCGGCCTTGGACTGCACGGCAGAAACGGATCGGATGACATGCGCCTCGTCTAGCACGATGCGGTGCCAGAAGATGTCGTGCAGTGGCGCATTAATGAGCGGAGCGGGTGCGCTCGAGTCGCTCGCGCCATCGTCAGCGTCGCCGTCGGACCGAGACGGGCCTTTCCCCTTGGGTTGCTGGCCGCCGCGCTGCGACTTGATTGCCTTGGAGTAGCTGAGCGCGAGGAGCGTGTATGTCGTGATGACCACATCGTATGTCGCAATGTGCTGTGCATCAAAGGAGCGGTTCGAGCCGTGGAAGACGTAGACCTTGAGGGAGTCGGGCGCCGCATGCGTCGCAATCTGGTCCTCCCAATTCGCCACGGTTGACAGCGGGCACACAATCAGCGTTGCGCGCGAGGGGATCTTGCCGCCAAACACCTCGGGTTCGCCCTTGGGATTGCGCTTTGGTATCATGTCCGGCGGAACAAAGCCAAAGTGGTCGATCCGACCGCCTGGCAGTGCCGGCGGCGCCTTGTCTTTTCGACGATTCACCGCGCTGCCGCTTCCCGCGAGATCCGGGTTCGGGCCGGAGGGTTCTGTCGGCCGCGACTTGAGGATTAACGAAATGACCTGGAGCGTCTTACCCAAGCCCATGTCGTCTGGCGCGCACCGTCAGCATGAATGCATCTTGCGCATTGGCGCAAGCATGACCCACCGGCGATGATGCCGCCCTGTGTTGGCCGCGGCGGCTCGTGCAAAACGTCGCCCGTGATGATGTTCTTGAACGTGCCGTCACGCTGCTTGGACCAGAACACGCTGCGGCCGAGATCTGCGAGTCCAGGATCCGCGGGGGTCTCGCGGCTGACCATGAAAAAGAGGGCCTGACGCTGGTGCTTGAACATTGGCGTTATCAGCTCGTCCGGCGGCTCCACCTCCTTGAGGTCGGCCGCAGACGTGAGCGAGTTGTATATTGCCTCGATCTGGGTCTTTGTGCTGTCAATCAGGCGCTGCGCTGCGGTGGCGTCGTCCTGATTCGGCTGGACCATCCTGAGCCTGGCGCGCATGGCGGCAATTAAGCCCTGCTGCGGGTTAAAGTACTCCTCCAGCGAGCGCTCCGGCGCCATGAGAATGATGTTGTTCTGGAGTAAGATCTGGCCGACCTGGACTGCGTGGTGCGTCAAGCCGTACACATTTGCCTTGATCAGGGCTTGCGTTTTCTGCCAAAGTGAAATGAGCATCAGCATCGATGCATCCACCGCCTCATCGGCAAGCGAAAAGCACACCTGGATCCCGGTTGGTGGCAGAAATGCCTGGAACTTGACGTACTTGAGCAGCAGGTTCAATATACGCGCGACGCGATCGTCGATGATGCCGAGCTGCATTTCCATCGTCCAAAACATCCGTCAGCTAGTGCACCGCAACTTTCGGGAATCGCGCCAGTAACTCCCACCTCAAGCTTTGGTGACTGTAATGTTACAACTATGGCTGAGTGGTGCCGTGAGTGTTAGCAGAGACGCGAGGAGCTGATATGTAGCAAAAAGGCGCACCATAATGATTTTGGTTCTGCACACGCCGCAGCTCGAGGGCAGTCGGGATGTCTTCACGAGCTCGCGCACATAAGCGAAGATTGGCCGCGTGGATGGGGCTCATGAATGTGCGGATCATGCCAAAGCAGACAATGCGGTCTACCGCGGCAACCTCGCCCGTGATTTGCACGTCGTCCGAGTCGGCGGCGCTATCTGCGTTTGACCGAGTCGTCGGTGCGGCACTGTTTTGCACAGGCTGCCCGACGATTGGCGGCGCAGACAGAGGCGACAAAGACGACGCCGAAGACAACGCCGGATTGAGCAGGACTGGTGCGGGCGAGTCGTTGGTTAAATCGATGATCGACTCGGCGCTGCGCTTGAAGCCGAGCACAGATGTCGCCTCGGCCACATCCAGCATCTTCATCTGCGCATCAGAGCGCTGCTGCTGCTGTTGCTGCTGTTGCTGCTGGTGTTGCTGTTGCTGTTGCTGCTGCTGATGCTGATGCTGCTGCTGCTGCTGGTGCTGCTGCTGCTGCTGCTGCTGCAGCTGCTGCTGCTGATGGAGTAGATGTTGCTGAT
>JADGIZ010000460.1:0-13318 GCA_027604665.1 Polyrhizophydium stewartii
CGACGGCCCGCTGCTGCGGCCGCAGCCGCCGAGACCGCCGCCATGCGCTGACCCGCCGCCCGCCCGCACGCCGCCTCGACTACGCGCGCGCGCTGTTCCCCGCAGCCGCCGGCCTGCCCGCAGACCCCGCCGGCGCCCGCGCCCGCGTCGCCGCCCTGCGCGCGCTGCTGCAGCAGCTGCTCGCCGCCTGCGTGCTCGACCGCCTGCGCCCGGACGACGTCGCCGCCTTCTGCCACGAGCTGCACACCGCAGTCGCCCTCCAGCCCGACGCCATCCAGTTCATCCCATGCCACGCCCTGCCCGGCCCGCTCGACACCTCGGACCCGCTCTGCGTGCCCTCGCTGACCATCGACGTGCTCTGGCTGCTCGAGATGCAGCTCGACCCCGCCGGCCTGCCCCCGTCCTCGCCGCTCGTCGCCCAGATCGCCCAGCGCCGCTCCCGCCTGCTCGACCTGACCCGCAGGATCTGCGTAAGCCGCCACCGTCCCGCCGCGCCAGCGACCACCGCGTCATCCTGCTCACCCGCTTGCCCGCTGCCCAGGCAACCCACATCCTGCCAAAGATCATGCTCTGGGAGCGCCTCGAGCCAGACTTCCTGCACCCCGCCGGCGTGCTGCCCGACCCAAAGCTGTTTGGCCGCCGCTTCGTGCGCATCAACACCGGCATCAATTACACCCAGAGCAAGTTCAATCTCATGCGCGAGGAGTCGGAGGGCTTCTCAAAGCTCATTGTCGAGCTCGTCGGAAACGCTCCCCCCACCCTCGAGGCCCTGTGGTACGCAAACAAGTCAAAGTCTTACCGAGAGCTGCAGGACATGCGCTCCGCCCTCACCGTCCGCCGCGCCGAGGAGTGTATCCGCAACATCGAGAGCCTCACGGGCTTCTTCAACCTCGACCCAATCCGCGTCCTCGATATCACCCTCGACGTCTTTGCCAGCAACATCGCCGACCAATGGGACTTTTACATCCAATTGCTGCTCCTGAGCTCGTGGCGGCCGACTACCGCTCGCAAGACCGTCAGGCGCCGCGTGCGCCGCTCCGATGCCACCGGCTTCGACGACGTCGACACAGAAATCGACGTCGTCGAGGGCCGCTCCGCCGTCGCTCAGATCCTGGGCTTCAAGCTCCGTCACTGCCAGGGCTCAAGCGACGTCCGCGAAAAGACCCTCGTCAACCTCGTCTGGGTCACCGCCCTTCTCATCAAGCACAACATGGTCCAGCTTGCACACCTGTACGATCATCTGTCGCCCAGCGACGACTCGCACGCCGCAGAGTTCGACGACTATCTCAAGCAGCTCAAGGAAAAGTGCAAGACCGCCGGTACTTACACCACCTCCACGCTCTCGGGATCGCTGGACGACGACACACCCGCTGCCGGTGGCCTCTCAGGCGCCGCGACGCCGGGAGGCAAGGATGCCGCAGTGTCCGACACGGCATCGCAAGGCGGCTCGGCATCCCACCACAAGACAAAGCATCCCAACCAAAAGGCCATGCTTGCCGCCGCCCTGCTTGCCATTGGCGATCTCACAAACGCCCGCGCCATCCTCGACCGTCTGCCGCATCTGCACGTCATGCACCCTGACATTGCTGAGAACATGTGCCGCGCGCTGCAGGTCGCCATCGAGAACGTGGACGCGCCGCTGAGGCCCCTGCGCGGCGCTGGCGTCGCCCGCAAGCCGCTCCCCTCGTTCGACGACTGCAAGCTATCCTTCAACTCAACCTCGACCCGCTCCACACCTGTCTTTGATATTCCCATCCAGTCGCGCCGCGGCCCCTTCATGCCCAACCGCTTCTTCCTGCACTCTTGGGCAGACTCGGTCCCGCGCGCGTCCGACTTTGCCTCGGCGCTCAACGTCATCCGCGTGCTGCTGGCGTACGTCGGCCCGCATCTGCACCTCGACGTGATCCTCTTTGGCAAGCTGATTCGCATCGGCCGCGAGCACGTCACCCAGGTGCGTCCACGCTACTCCCGGCACGCGCCACGCCCAGGCACGCACGCCTCCCCTCTGACCTGTCGGCACCGTGCCCCGCTCCGCGCAGTCGGGCAACGATCGCGCTGTCATGAACGCCTGGCTCGGCATCATCTCGCAGTACCTGTTCCCCGCTCTGGCGCAGACGCACTCGAGCCCGGGCCTCGCGCAGGATCTGTGGTCCCTCGTCAGCCTGTGGCCCTACACAACCCGCTACGCACTCTACGGCGAGTGGAAGCACCGCACGTACAGGCAGATGCCGGAGCTCGAGGTTGCACAGGCCGGCTGCCAGCGCGACTGCAGATACATCATGGCGCGCCTGTCCAAGGAGACCATCCGCCAGTACGGCCGCCACATTGCCAAGGTCGCGCACTCGAACCCGCTGGTCGCGTTCACGTACATCATCAAGCAGCTCGAGAGCTACGACAACATGATCTCGGTCGTTGTCGATGCGTCGCGGTACCTCACCAGTCTCGAGTTCGACATGCTGTGCTTCTGCCTGATCGAGGCGCTCGCTGACCGCCGCAAGAAGCGCGTCGAGGACAACGGCACCTTCATCTCGCCGTGGCTCAAGTCGCTCGCGTCCTTCACGGGCATGCTCTTCCGGCGCCACGAGATTGACCTCCAGGGCATGCTGCAGTACATTGCGAATCAGCTGGCTGCCGACAACGTCTACGACCTCATTGTGATGCAGGAGATCATCAGCAACATGACAGGCGTCCGGCCGCTCGACGACGCGACCGAAAGCCAGCTCGATGCGCTCGCTGGCAGCGACACCATCCGCCGCGAGTCGCTACAAATCGAGGACCAGCGGCAGACGCGCCGCAGCGTCGCGCGGCTGCTCAAAGGGCTCATCGACTCTGGCCTGCTCGACAAGCTTGGCTTGCTGATTGCGCGCCACCGCAAGGACATCATCTTCCGCACAGACACCGAGGAGCTCAAAATCCTTGGCTGGCTGGCGGATTACTGTCAGCGCAACTTTCTTCTTTATTTTGACGTGGTGGCGTCCAACATGCCCATGGCCGCGTACGAGGAGCATATGCCCTCGCTACAGCGGCTTGTTGTGGATTATGGCCTTGATATGGAGATTGCGTTCCACATCCAGCGGCCGGTGCTTACGCGCCATGTGCGCGCCGTGGCCTCGCAGATATCCGGCGTCAAGGCCGCTGTTGCGGCACCGCCTTCGAGCGACAAGATGGACGTGGACAGCCTGGACGGCGATGGCGCCGTCTTGGCAGCTGGGGCAGCAGCCGCGAACCCGGCCGGGACAAGCTTGCACGCGACGCTCGCGCAGATCTCGGACGCGATCCGCATTGTGTTTCCCGAGACGCAGTGGAGCAACATCTCGGTGTCGTTCTTCGCGACGTTTTGGCAGCTGTCGCTGTACGACATTTTTGTGCCCGAGCAGCGGTACCGCGCGCAGATTGACCGCCAGACGCAGCTGATCCGCGAGCTCGAGTCCGGGCAGTCCGGTACAACAACGGCGACTGCTACGAGCGCGGCAGCGGCAGCCGCGGCGGCAACGTCCGGCTCTGGTGCCATGAGCACGGCCAAGAAGAAGGCCGAGCGCGACCGGCTCACGCTGCTAAAGCAGAAGCTCACCAAGGAGCTGCTGGTGCAAAAGACCAACTATGAGCACACGATGGCGCGGCTGCATATCGAAAAGACCGAGTGGTTCCTCAAGGCCATGCAGCGCATCTTGTCTGTGCAGACGGTGTTCCAGACGTGCATCTTTCCGCGCGCGGTCATCTCGCCTGCGGATGCCATCTACTGTGGCAAGTTTATCAACTTGCTGCACTCGATTGGCACGCTCAATCTATCGACGGCGTCGCTATATGACCATGTGAGTTTGCGTGCTCATTCTCTCTCGCGAGGGCAGGCGCCAGATGTGGCTGTTGCTGGTGCATCTGCGTGGTTGAATTGCGACTGACCTGTCTCTGTCTCGCACGGGGGGCCGTGCGCATGACGCCATGTGCGCTTGGTAGATCTTCAGCAAGGACTGCCTCTCGGCCATCACGTTCTCGTGCACCGAGTCCGAGGCCAAGAACTTTGGACTGTTTTTGGCGACGTCGCTGCAGATCCTGACGTCGTGGCATTCGAGCAAGCAGGCGTACGAGCGCGACGGAGTGGGCGACGGGCTGCCGGGCTTTGTGGCGACGCTGCCGCCCGGGTCCGTGGCGCTGTCGCGGTGCTCGATCGAGACGATCTTGGACTACAGTCAGTTCCGGCGGCTGGTGTTCAAGTGGCACCAGAAGATGCGCAAGGCGTTTCTCGAGGCGCTCCAGTCCAAGGAATACGTGCAGATCCGCAACGCGATCTTGATTCTGGACCGCGTGATCGAGAGCTTCCCGCTCACGACCGACATTGGCGGGCAGCTGCAGGCTGTTGCCAAGCACCTCGATGAGACGGAGCAGCGCAGTGATTTGAAGCAGCTTGCGCGGTCGTACTATGCCAAGCTGTATAGCAAGGAGCGGGGATGGGTTTCACCGGCGCGGTTTGCCGACAAGGCACCTGGGCTTTCTCGGAGTGGATCGACATCAAGCCTTGCTGCAACAGGTCGCTCGTCTGCTACGGCTGCGCCTGTCGCAACGGGTTCCAGTGCTACTGCCGCCGCGGCGGTCACGGACACCAAGCAGCAGGACTCGAAGCTCGGCGTCAAGCAGAGCTCGTCACAGCCATCGCTTCCGCCCGCCGCGCAGTCGAGCAACAACGCAAAGCCGACATCGACAACCGGTGGCGGCGCGACAGCAAAGACCACTGCGAAGGCTGCTCCCTCGGTGCCGCCGACTCCGCTCGACCGCATGCGGCGGTTTGAGCGTCCGTCGCGGCCGTCGACGCCCGCCGCGGCGGCCTTGCGCTCGAGCGGTCCGACACCACATGCCTCGCCGCAGCGCAACGACCAGAATCTGTCCGGCGCGCTCGAGGCCGGCGAGATTGCGTCTGAGGACGGCGAGGTGGCGGATGAATCGTCGCAAGCTGTCGAGTCGTCGCAGCCCAAGGCGTCGCCTGCGCGCGGCGCTGCCAGCACGACTGCCGGCGGCGGTGGCGGAGACATGGATGTTGAAATGACGGACGCGACTGCTCGGACGGGCTCGAACTCGAGCCCGCTGCCGACTGCTGCCGCCGCTTCCGCTCGGGATCGCAACGGCAGCGGGGCTGTCGCGGACGGCGCGGGCAGCCAGTCGTCGTCATCATCTGGGAAGCAGCGCGGGCGGGACAAGGATCGCGAGCGTGACCGCGAGCGTGACCGCGAGCGTGACCGCGACCGAGAGCGCGACCGAGAGCGCGATCGGGGGCGTGACAAGGATCGCGACTCTCGCGACGGACGTGACCCCAAGGAGGCACGTCGCGATGGCAAGGACGGACGCGATGCCAAGGACACTCGAGATGCCAAGGACAGCCGCGGCGGCCGAGAGCGCGAGGTTGAACGCGACTGGCGGCAGGAGAACCAGCGGCGCAGCCAGCTTGCGCAGTCGCCTGTCGTGGCGTCCCAGCAGCAACAGCCAGCGCAGCATTCACCCCTCCCGCAACAACAGCAGCAACAGCAACAGCTGCAATCGGCTCCGCAACACCCGGGATCGCAGCTGTCGCAGCAGCTCACGCGCCGCGACAACGAGCGCGACTTTGCAGACCGCGACCGCGACCGTGAGCGCGAGCGGGACCGGGATTCCAAGGATCGGCGCTCGCGCACGGCGTCGGGCGACCGCGAGCTGCAACCTGTGCCGATGCGGCCCAGCGCCACTGACGGCGCGGCGGCGTCGCGCGACGGCCGCGACTCGCGCGACTCGCGTGACGGCCGCTGGCGTGAGCGCGACCAGCGCGATGGCCGCGACTCTCGGGATAGCCGCGACTCGCGCGACAAGGATGCGCCGGCGCAGCCCGCGCAGACACCAGCGGCCGGCAGTGCCGAGTCGCCGGCCGCGGCTCCGATGTCGCGCCGCCAGCGCGAGCGTGAACGTGAACGCGATCGAGAGCCCGAACGCGAGCGTGACCGCGACCGAGACCGGGATCGTGACCGCGACCGCAACGGCCGAAGCAGCAACGTGACGCCGCCTGGCGCTTCGGCCCAGAGCACTGCTTCTGCTACCACCACGCCGACGCCCTCGATTGCACCTCATCCTGAGCGTGAAGCTCGCATCGCTGCTGCCGCATCTGCTCCCACGTCTGCTGCCGCCTCTGCTTCCGCGAGCACAGGTTCTGCCGCTGCGGGTGCATCGGCATCTGCGGCGCCTTCTGCCCACTCGGGCAACCCCGACATCACTGCCGTGGCTGAAAGCTTGCGGCGCAGGCTGAGCATGCAGACTGATACCGGCTCGCGGCGCAGTCGTCGTGGCGGCGGCGGTCGCGATGGCGGCGACAAGTCCAACAGCGGCGGTGGCCAGCAGCGACCCTCGTCCGACCAGCAGCCGCCACCGCCACCACCGCAACAGCAGCGGCAGCAACCGCCGCCAACACCGTCGCGGCCGAGCCGCGCCGACGAGCAGCCGGATCTAACGACGCACAAGGTGCATCCGTCGAGAATCTCGCTGATCCCTCAGCCTGACGGTCCACCGCCGCCGGCGCAGTCGCAGCAGTCTGGACAGCAACCAAAGCAGCAGCAGCAGCAGCAAGAGCCGGGTCAGCAGCAGGCGCCGCCGATCAGCCGCCCGAGCATCTTTGCACGGCTCGGCGTGCGGTTGGATACGGGCGGTGCTGGGCCGGATGGATCTGCCGGCGCGCAGCCACCGCCTCAGCAACAACCACCGCAGCAACAACCACCGCAGCAGCAGCAGCAGCAGCAGCAACAGCAGCAACAGCAGCAACAGCAACAGTCGCAGCAGAAGCAACAACCGGCTGACTCGGGTGGCGGTGGACATGGCTCTGGCCAGCGCCGCGATGGGTATCAAGAGCTTGCCGAGTCTGAGCGGCGCAAGCGCAGCCGTGAGGTGAGTCTATGACTGAGAGATTGTCTGGTTCTTGTCGTGGGTGGAGGCTGATCCGGCGATTGCGCAGCATGAGGACTGGCGTCGAGATAACCGTCGTGGCGGTGGTGGCGGCGGCGGAAACAACGAGCATGATGACCGGGCCGGCCGTCGCAGATCGCCTCCACCGCGCGACTCGCATGGTGCGTAATTTGCTGGTTGGATGTGTGCGTGATGATGCGGGGTTGCTGTTGCTTGGGTGCTGATTTGCTGTTTTCGGCGCATAGATGCTCCGGCGTCGCGATCTGGCGGTGGCGGTGGTGGTGGTGGCGGAGGCGGAGACAACGGCCAGCAATCTGGCAGCTCGCGAGGGTCCAAGCGTGCCAAGCTTGCGCGCCAGTGAAATGAATCTGACGAGCAAGCACGCGGCACGCGTTCAGCGCGGCTCGCGAGGCATCAACCTCCACATTTGGATCATTCGGGGATCTGAATCTGCATCTGCCTTCATTGCCGCTTCTTGCCGCGGCGCGCGGCTGATGAAGCGGCAGGCGTCGACGTGGCAGCCGCGCCGCCGCCGCCCTTGCGCAACAGCGTCACGACGTCGCCGTCGGCGAACTCGCTCCTCATGGCGACCGATGCCATGTGGATGGCCTTGCGCTTCATGTGCCCCGCGGACACGGGCTGGCCGGCGAGGCGCGCGGCGGTCTTGACGCCGAGCGCGTCGCGGCCGAGGCGGCCGACCACGCCCGACGGCGCCTCGCGCAGCGCAAAGCTCTTGGCGACGTGTCCGAGGTGCAGGTTCTTGATGTGGAAGATGTGGCGCTCGGATGCGGCGTGGGTGGCGTACGCACGGATCTGCGACGAGAAGGCCTTTTGGGCGAGCTGCACGTTCTGGTATGCGCGTCGCCATCGCAACGCAACAACGGGGAGACAGGCAGCGCGTCAGCTTTCGGCAGAGAGAGGGGGGCGGGGACATGCATGCAAAACGTACCTCGGGTGTCGCGAGCACGTATCGCTCAAACGCCATATGCAAGTCCGTCGCGACAACCTCGAACGTGCGGCGGCTCTTCTTGCCGCCCTTGGCGCCTGCAGACGCGGCACCCGCATCGGCCAAGACGCCGCCAAAGTCGTGTTTGACAAGCTCCTCGACGACGCCCGTCGTCGCAACGAGGCTGCACCCTAGGTTCTTAAGCACGTCGAGATACGGCAGCTCTGACGGCATGAGGAACAAGGAAGCCTCGCCGCGGCGGCCCAGACGCGCCGTGCGGCCTATGCGGTGGATGTAGTCGCGCACGTCCGCCGGTGGGTCGTACTGCACGACGTGCGCGACGTTGGGCAGATCAAGGCCGCGCGCGGCAACATCTGTGCACAGCAAGACGGACGCCGCGGCGCCGTCGGTCGCGACGGGCGATGAGAAGCCCTGGAACGCGGCCTGGCGGTACGTGTGCGGCAGCGAGCCATGGAGCTTGAACAGCTTGGTGCGCGGGAGCAGCGACTCGGGCCGCGCGCCTGACCGCACGCGCGCCATCTCCTGCGGCGACGTGCCCGTTGGCGCCGATGCGCCTGCGTCCTCGTCGTCAGAGTCACCCGCTGCTACCTCCTTGTGGTCCAGTGCCTTGTTGAACACGTCAAAATGCCAGTCGACCGAGTCGCCTGTGGCCAGGAACACAATGATCTTGAGCGGCTCGGACGGCGGCGCTGCTGCTGTGATGCGGCGGAGCAACCCAACCAGGGTCACCAGTCGCAACTTGGGCGGCGCGAGAATATAGGCCTGCTTGAGATGCTTGGGGATCGACGCGGCCTCAGCAGCAGGGTCGGAAACGTTTGCATCCGTGAGCGCAGATGCAGGCTTGAGCGCGACAGGCACGCTTGGACGCGGCAGAATGTCGCGGCCAAACTCGCCATCGCTCTCGTCGTCGTCGTCGTTACCGTCGTCTCCGTCATCCTTGGCTACATCCGGTGCATCTGCATCGCTGTCCTCGACATCGCCGCCTTTGCTGTCGGCACCTCGCTTCTTGGCAGGCACTGGCTCCTTGGCGCGCTTTGCCGATGGCTGGGCGGCAGAGGCAGTGACGTCGCCCGACGCTCCTCCTTCCGTGGCCCCTTCCTCGACGGCCTCAGCTGCAGGCAGCTCGCGGCTGACGGACACCTCGCCGTTGGCAGCACGGATAAAGTGCGGGTTGACGAGCGCATACTCGGCGAGCTTCTTGACGCCGGCGACGATCGTGGCCGAGCACAGAATCGTTTGCCTATTCTTTGGCCACCCCGGGACGTGGGTGCGGCGGCGGTTGTTGACCGCAAGCTTGCGTTTCACGTCGAGCAGCTTGAGGGTCTCTCGGAGCGTCTCCTCGAATCCGAGATGCAGCAGATTGTCGGCCTCGTCGAGCACGAGCCAGCGCAGGTTACCAACGTCAAACGCATCCGTCGACTTGAGATGGTCGAGCAAGCGGCCGGGCGTGCAGACCAGAATGTTGACGCCCTTTCGCAGGCGAGCCTTTTCCGACTTCTTCTTCTCGCCGCCCGTGACGAGCGACGACACGATCCAGTGGCGGTACATGACCGTGGGCCGCTTGTGCGGCGGCACGCCCTGCGCATCGAGAGCGGCATCGATGACCGTCTGCGCGTCGTGCAGCGAGTACTTGAGCAGGGAGTCGAGCACGTCCGAGATCTGGTGGGCCAGCTCGCGCGTCGGCGCAAGCACAATCGCAAACGTGCCTGCATCGCGGGCAAACATGTGCTGCGTCGTTGCATGCGTCGCTTGCCTCGCCGCCGAGCGCACGAGGCCGTGCAGGATCGGCAGCAGGAACGCAAGCGTCTTTCCGGAGCCTGTTTGGGCCTGAATGATTGCATCCGGGTGCAGCGGGTCGAGCAGCGTCGCGATCGAAGCCTTTTGGATGAGAGTGGGCTGCTCGAAGCCCAGCTTGTCGGTGATGTGGCGGCACAGAAGCGGGTCGACGCCAAGACCAGCAAATGACTCGAGCTTGCCAAACACCGATGCCATGTCCTGCTTCACATCTTGCTTGGCGGCAGCTGCGTCTGGCGCCGGCTCGCTGTCCGGCTCGTCGGCATCGTGCATTGCTTCGTCATGCTCGCCATCGTTCTCGCCATCGTGCTCGCCATCGTGCTCTTCTGCATGCTCGTCCGGATCTGCGGCGCCAGAAAAGAGCGAAGAGATGTATCCGTTGGCAGGCGCCTTGCCGGAGCGGCCGCCGGCACTTGCGCCAGCGGTCCGGGGCCGCTTGCCCGCGAATCCGCCAGCACCACCGTCTGGCTGCGGCCGCTTCCTCGCGCCGACCCCAGCACCAGCGCTAGCGCTTCCATCCGCCGCGCCATGGGACTGGTCTGGAGCGCGTAGCGCGCTGCTCGCACCCTGCGCTCGTGGTGCGCCTTGCGAGCCAGCAGCGCCGCCGCCCGGCGGCCCGGTCGACATGCGATGGGCGATCCGCTTGGCCTCCATGCGCCGTGCCTTCCACGAGCTCTTCTTGATCTGCGCCGAGAGACGCTTGATGGCCGGCCCGCCGCTGCTGCCGCCACCGGCACCTGCATCGGGCTCGTCCGTGACGAGGTTGAGCATGAGTCCGTCCATGGCGTCCTGCTGCTGCGCTCGCACGCCAATGTCGCTGCTGCTGGTGTCGCGGGCCTTGGACTGGCCCACAAAGAAGAAAGAAAAAGCAGAAATCGACGGGATCTTTGCCAAGGCTCCCGAGGCGGCGACACCCCACCCGCCGCGCACAGCCGACCGAGCGCACACGCCGACCAACACGCAGGCCCTTCCACGCGCAGTCAGACAGCAACAGGAGACAAAATGGAGGTCGAGGCGGCACCCCAGGGCCCGCAGAAGAAGTACTACCGCCAGCGGTGCGTCTCGCGAGTCGCTCGCCTGCCGTCCGCGCAAGACCAGACCCAAGCCGTGCTGACAGCTGCCTCTGGTCGCGGGTCTTCTGTCCTCGCCGCCGCATGGCTTCCACGACGCCCGCATGCGCCGCCGCGCGCCGTTTTCTGGCCGCCAGCGCGCACGCCAACCCGTTCTCGGACCACCAGCTCGAATAGCAAGTTCCTCTGCCCGCCTGCTGTCCGCGAAGGCGATCTCGCTCGAGCTGACCACCGGGGGCCGATCTGGCTGCTGCAGCCCCGTGCGCCCCGAGCAGTACAACTGGTCCAAGCACTACCCCGCACACTTTAATGAGGACGGCACGAGCAAGGACGGCCGCATGGTCGAGTTTGCGGACATTGGTAAGCTGGCTGCGCACGCTGGTGGTCAAGGAAGAAGCAAGCTGACGGACGTGCTCCACGGCAGGATGCGGATACGGCGGCCTTCTTGGTGAGCACGAGAGGCGTACTTGTGCATCAATCTGCACAAGCTGATGCTGAGCACCATGCACAGTCGGTCTCTCGCCCGTGTTCCCGGACAAGCTGATGCTTGGCATGGAGATCCGGCTCAAGGTGGAGGAGTATGTCGAGAAGCGCATCCAGACGCTGCGCGCACAGAACAAGAGCAAGGGCGTCGACGAAGCCGAGTCGTACCAGAACATCTCTGTGATCCGCATGAACGCGATGAAGTTTATCCCAAACTTCTTCCAGAAGGGGCAGGTGCGGCTCCGTGGCTTGCCATCTGCTTCGCGGCCTCGCGGCTCGTGGTATGCATTCATCTGACTGCGATTCCATGCGCGCTGGGGGGGACATGCATCGGCGAGCAGCTGTCCAAGATCTTCTTCCTGTTCCCGGACCCGCACTTCAAGAAACGCAAGCACAAGGCGCGTATTGTGACGTCGACGCTGCTGGCCGAGTATGCGTACGTGCTGCGGCCCGGCGGCATCGTGTACACGGTGACGGACGTGCGCGACCTGCACGAGTGGATGGTCAAGCACCTCGACGAGCACCCGCTGTTTGAGCGCATGAGCGAGGCCGAGACGTCGATGGACCCGTGCGTGCCGTGCGTGATGCAGGACACGGAGGAGGGCAAGAAGGTTGCGCGCAACCAGGGCGACAAGTTCCTGGCCGTCTACCGCCGCATCGAGGTGCAAGAGGACATGGCGTGGGACGGATTTGCGCCGATCATTGGCGGCGAGGGCGACGACGAGGGCGACGATGGCGGCGACGATGGCGGCGACGGCGGTGACGGCGCGGTGGCCGCGGCGGCGGCTGCGGGCGATCCGGTGGCGGCCAAGCTGCTTGCCAAGCAGGTGCCGAAGCGCAAGCAGCAGCAGCAGCAGCAGCAGCAGCAGCAGCAGCGGCAGCAGCAGCAGCAGCAGCAGCGGCAGCCGAAGCAGCATCGGCAGCCCAAGCAGGCGCAGCAGCAGGCGCCCGAGAAGGCCGCCGGCGACGATGCCGCCGAAGGCCCGTTGGCGGAATGAACGGAGATGGCTGCAGCCAATCGCGGCGGGGCCGTGGGCCGCGGGCCGTCTCGCCATGCGGAGTCACGCCTCCGGACGGGAGGCGCTTGGCCGCGGTTTCCGCCCGCCATGCCGCCGCAGCCGCCGCACGACCCGGCGCCCGCAGACGCCGCACAGCAGCAGGAACAGCGGCCGCAGCCGCGGCCGCAGCCGCAGCCCGCCGGCGCCGCGCGGCCGCCCTCGCTGCAGACGGGGGCGCGCGCCGGCGGGCTGCAGGCGGTCGCGGCCCGCGCGCTCGAGTGGGCGACGTCGCCGCAGCGCAACTGGGGCCGCGCGGCGGTCGCCGCCGCCGCCGCGCAGTTTGTGCTCGTCGGCCTGCTCGAGGTGTCGCTCATGTCCGCCGTGCTGCGCTTCTCGGCCGCCGCCTTTGGCTCCTCGGCCGTCGGCTTCTCCCCCTTTGTCGCTCTGTACCAGGGGCTGTTCGCCGTCGCCTTGTTCTTCCTTCTCATCGGCGCAGTCGACTCGGTGGGCGGCGGCCCTGGAGGCGCCGGACGCCCCTGCGCGCCGCTGACTCTCACCCGCCCGCCGCACGCCGCCAGTACCTGTTGCGCAACTCGCTGCAGCTCATCGCTATGGCCGGCTTCCAGCTTCTCACGGCGCTCTACTCGATCGTCCGTGCGTCCACGCACCGCCACCCCCATGGGGTGTCCTTCATCCGATGGCGTTCCCCAACGGTGCACCGCTGTGCAAGGCTGACGGTATACCGACCCCGCTGCTCCAGAGATCTTTGAGCTGCTCTCGTTCAAGAAGTGCGCTCTGGACTACAAGGACATTGGCCTCGACACGTCCCTGTCGCCGCAGGCCCAGCTTGCCGCGGCGTGGAACCTGGAGCAGAGCGGATGGCAAGTGGCCCGACACCTGCCCATTGGCGCTCTCCCCTACCCGTGGGCAGCTCCGCCTGCCCTCTCCCCTCCACCCCTGTGCTCGTCTTGAGCCTGTCGCCGGTGTCCTCAGGCGGCCCTGCCTTTGAGCGCCTCGCATGGATATCTGCCCGCCAGCGCCACAACCACGGATGCTGACGCTCTGTCACCCCTTTCATGCTCCTTATCTGACCC
>JADGIZ010000461.1:0-13293 GCA_027604665.1 Polyrhizophydium stewartii
CCCGCCCCCGGTGTCTGCTGCCCGCGGGGCCACGGCGCCCACCCGCCGCCCGGCCCCTGCGCAGGGCCGCGATCGCCAAACAGCCGCGGCGGCGTCCATCGCCTGCCCGCCGCGACGACTCATGCGGCGGCGGTCGCCCAGGAGGCACACACGTCCCGCGTGCCTCGCTCCTCGACAAACTTGTGCACGGACAACGGGCGCTTGTCGGGCGGAGCTCCCCCTGCGATCCTGGACAAATGGCCGCGGCTGACGAGCAAGGAATGCACAGGCCCACTTTCATTCGCGCCGTCCAAGCGGATGCAGCCGGGCAGAGAAACACAGACACACACAGAGAGGCTGCGAACCAACGCCGTGCAGCCGCCCATCAGGCGGAGCTCGGCAGCGACGACCAGTACCGCGCCGCGGGCAGCTTGACGCCCGAGCGCGCACAGCCGTCGATGATGCGCGGCGGCACGCGCGTCTTGGCGAGCTTGTCGGCGCCAGACACGAACGTGATGACGAGGCCCTGCATCATGTGCCACTCGATATGGCAGTGGAACAGCCAGGCGCCGGGGTTGTTGGCCACAAAGCGGATGCGGACATATCCCTTGCTGCCGCCGCACAGACCCTCGTCGGCGGGGCCGCCGGGAGCGCCGCCGGGCTTCCTGATCTTGCAGCCGGGCACGGCGATCGTGTCGCGTTCCGGGTACATGGGCTTGTTGCCCGACGGCTGGGGCACCAGATTGAGCTGCGTGCCGTGCCCGACAACCTGGAAGACGTGGCCGTGCAGGTGGAAGACGTGCTCCATGGGGTCATCGTTGTAGACGGTCATCTCAACGATTGAGTTGTAGTCGACCGGGATGACGTTGGACAGCGCCTGCTGCGTGTTGTTGCGGATGGCGTCGTACAGGATCGGCACCTTGGGCGGCTCGTAAGCCGAGTCGGTGAAGTAGCCGTCGACGGACGTGAAGGCGCGGCTCTTGTTGGTGGCGTCGTCGGGCACGATCTGGAACGACATGATGATGGGCGATCGTGCGGCAGCAGCTGGCCTTGGCGAGAGATGCGGCGGCCTGGCGGGAGATGCAGCGGTGCAAGTCATCTCCTCTGTCAGCCGGTCACGTTTCCAGGGCGGCCACGTGCCCAGTGCGTCAAAAGCGCTCCGTCGCCTCCGCCGTTTCTTGCCCAGACTCCCGCCATGACCCAGACCCCGCTGTCCGCCACCTTCCCCGAGACCAACGCCCGCCTCGAGGACATCTACGACGTCGCCGTGCTGCCCGCCCAGCGGTGAGTGCGCCCGGCACTCGCGTGGCACGGGCGATCTCCCCCACACGCCGCGCCTTGCTGACGCCTTGTCCGGTTCGCCGCCAGCGAGCGCTACGCCGCCGCGGCCGCCGCCTTCGAGAAGCACTTTGGCCGCCGTCCAGACTTCTTTGCCCGCTCGCCCGGCCGCGTGAACCTCATCGGTGCGTGCGCCGCCGCTGCCGCCGCCGCTGCTCGCCCGCCCGCCCCGCTGGTGTCGGCCGCCCTCTGCTGTCTCGTGTCACGCCTCGCGGTGGCGCCCTGCTGACGCCAGCTTGCGCAAACCACTTCGCCGACCGACCTCGGCGCTGCCGCCGACCCCCGTGCTGCCGCCGCGCAGGCGAGCACATCGACTACGCCGGATACAGCGTGCTGCCCATGGCCATCGACCGCGACGTTGTGGTGCGTCCTCGCTGCCTGCTCCTCCTTCGCGGCTGCGCCTCAGCAGCAGCGGGCGTGCACGCAACCAATCGATGCGATCGCATCGATCGATGGTGGGATGACCGGCCGTGGCGGTTGGTCATCCCACCATCGATCGTCAGCGTTCGCATCGATTGGTTGCGAAGCGGTCGCGTGCACGCCCGCTGCTGCCGAGGCGCAGCCGCGACCGCTTCGCAACCGATTGGTGCGATCGCTGACGACCGCCGCGGCCGCCCGCCACACATTCGGGTTCGGCACCGCCGTCACCGTCCTGCTTCTGCTTGATCCCGGTCCCGGCCCCTCTCCCGACGATGCGATCGCCGCCAGATCGCCACCGCCGTCGAGACCCCGGCCGACGGCGCCGCCGCCCACGTCGCTCTGGCCAACATCGACTCGGACAAGTACCACTCGCGCTCGTTCGACCACGACGCCAACGAGTTTGTCATTGTCGACTCGACCATCCACGAGTGGAGCAACTACTTCAAGTGCGGCTACAAGGGTGCCTTCGAGGCCGCCAAGCCGGCGGGTGCCAAGAGCGTCAAGGCGCTTGTCTCGGGCACCGTGCCTGCCGTGAGTCCCGCTTCCTCGTTCGGCCTCGGCGCCACATCACCCAAACATCGATGGGTCACGTGTACCACCATCCCCTGGCCCGTCCCACCGCTGACACGATCTGGATCACATCAGGGTGCGGGCGTCTCGTCGAGCTCGGCGTTCGTCTGCGCCTCCGCAGTCGCCACCCTCACCGCCAACGACGCCATCCTCAACAAGGGCGACCTCGTCAAGGCGGCCATCCGCGGCGAGCACTACGCCGGCGTCCAGACGGGCGGGTACGCCCCGCCTCGGATCGGCCACTATCGCTCCGATGCACGCGTGCTCCTTGGCTGACCCATCTGCTTGTCGCGTCCTCGCTGTTGTGACTCGCGCAGCATGGACCAGTCCATCTCCATCATGGGCCTCAAGGGATCGGCCCTCATCATCCACTTCTTCCCCGGCCTCAGCGCTGTGCCCATCGCCTTCCCCAAGGGCGACGAGACCCCCGTGTTTGTCATCGCCAACACCCTCGTCACGGCCGACAAGCACGTCACCGCCCCGACCAACTACAACCTGCGCGTCGTCGAGACCCGCCTCGGCGCTGCTCTGCTTGCCAAGAAGCTCGGCGTCGCCACGCCCGAGGACGGCATCCTGACCTTCCGCCAGGTGCAGGACCGCCACTTTGGCTCCGACAGCTTCGCCGGCAACGAGGCTGCCCAGCTCAACACTCTCCTTGAGCTTGTCGACGAGCACATTGACAAGAAGCCGTACTCGCTCGAGGGCATCGCCGCCGAGCTCGGCCTCGAGCTTGACGCGCTCAAGCACAAGTACATTGGCTCGATTGTCATCCGCGCCGACGACTTCAAGATCTACGCCAGGGCCAAGCATGTCTTCTCTGAAGCCCGCCGCGTCTTCCTCTTCCGCGACGCCTGCGCCAGCGGCGCCTCGGGCAAGGACCTCCTCGAGAAGCTCGGCCACCTCATGAACGACTCGCAGACCAGCTGCCGCGACCTCTTCAACTGCAGCTGCCCGGAGATCGACGAGCTCACCGAGATCTGCCGGTACGTGCCTGCTGCTTGGTCGTTGACTTGTTGCGCGGCCATCCAGATGGCTGACGTCGACATGCGTTCCCGCTTCTCAGCCGCGCTGGCGCTTACGGCTCCCGCCTCACTGGCGCCGGATGGGGCGGCTGCACCGTCTCGCTCGTTGCCGAGAGCCGCGTTGCCGACTTCATCGAGCAGGTCAAGGAGCAGTACTACTTCACCAAGTGGCCCGCGTGGAAGTCGGACTCGGCGGCCCTGGCCCGCATGGACGACTACATCTTCGCCAGCAAGCCCGGCGTCGGCGCCGCCGTGGTGCGCGAGTCGTTCTAAGCGGCTGCTCTTTTTCTGTGCTCTCATCTCTGCCACGGTCTGCCCGACGGTGCTCGCTCGAGCCGCTGCGCGTTGCCGATGCCTGTATCATCACCGCTGATCGCATCGCAAGTCGAAGATCGCGCAATAAAGCCATGTTTTCCAAGAGTCCCGAAGGCCTACACGCCAGAGCAACATGGCCGGACGCGCCAGCAGACCCAAGCGGACGCCTGCCAGTGGCGGCGGGCAAAAGGCAGCGACAGCATCCTCTGCCAAGCCGAGCAAGGACGACCGTCTCGGGCGCCTCAAGGACCAGCAGCGCCGGTGGATGGCCGAGATGGCGAGCGAAGGCGGCGGCCGGCCGACGCATCAGGCGCTGCCGTCCATCTCGGTGGCACAGCCGCCCCGGATGAGCTCGGACCAACCGGCTCCAGCGCGGCGCCAGACGGCTAGCCCCGCCGTGCGGCAGCATCGCGAGCCACGTCCGCCTGCAGAAAGCGAGTCGGATCTGCTTGTCAGCAACTGGTGTCGGCGGCCAAGCTTTCCAACCGAGGCGGCGACAGCGCCGGCCGCGACATCCCGCTCAGATGGATTCACGCCTCAGTCCAAGATACCTGCGCTGGAGCGGCTCGACACGGCGGGGGCTCTGTGGCCGCGGACGGCACCGGCACGGCCTGCGAATGACCAGCTTGCGTGTCCTCTGTGCGGACAACGCATCCAGATGCCCGTGCTGGCAATTCCGTGAGTCTCTGATGTGGTTCTCGTCGGCCTGTGTCGAAGCTGACATCCAACTGCAGATGTGGACACTCGTTCTGCGAGGCGGTGGGGTCGAAGCCGCCTGCGACAAACCTGCGCGAGAGATGCCCAAAGCTAACGCTCGTTTTTCGCCATTGCAGTGCTTGGCCGATCACATGCAGAGGCCGACGCTCTCTGGTGGCTTGGTCGAGTGCTCATGCTGTTCGAGAGCCATCCAAGCGCATGCCCCAAATCTTGCCTTGAAGCAGCTGCTCGACACAGCCGCGGCGCTCCAGGCCCTCGCCAGCGAAACAGAGCCGCTGGCACGCATCTCGGGGCCAAGCTCGACTGGACCGCCCCCCGCGATAGAATCACCCATCGTCGTTAGGACTCTGGATGACGGATCTCGGCGCATAATCAACAGTCCTCCCTCACCGCGGTCGTCCGATGGCGTTCATCGACATGGGCCGCCGAGAAACCTGGCTCTTCCAGACTTTGACCAAGAACCCGAGCAGCTGGCAAACGTGTGGGTGTATTTGTGCCGCCAGATCCGCGGCCGCCTGGCGGGTATCTGATTCCACGCCTCGCAGATACAAGACGCAGTACGAGCAGCTCAAGCAGCGATGTGCTCTTCTCGAGGAGGAATCCGCGCTGCTTCGGAGAGAGCGCAGCTACAAGCAGAACCAGCTGGATGCGGCGCGTGAGACGCTGTCCAAGTCCACGAGCGAGCTCGCCGAAGTCGAGGGGCTTATTGCGCACTACCAGAACAAACTCAAGGAGCTGCACGCGACTATCGCCACCTCCCGCGAGCAGGCCGCCAAGCTCGGCGACATTGTTGCCAAGCTGGACGAACGCGAGACACTCGCTTCGACGACGCTTGATGCTCTCGTTCGCCGGCGCGACAAGGTCAAGGTCGTCTTTGAGGGCATTCAGCGATCGCTCATTGACGCTACCCCGGAGCGTGTTTCTTCGCTGGGTGCCCCGCTCGACGCTGTCGCGGCGGCCGCCGAGTCGAGATAAACATTTCTTTGAGGAACGCCTTTACCGCGTATCCGCCAGGCACAACATGCTGAGCTCGGCGTCGCTCCGCGCCATCGAGGCCGCGACCGAGCTCGGCGACAACCAGTTTGTCCACTCGCTTCCGCGCTTCGCCAACGATGCCAACAAGGCCCTGAGCCAAAAGGCACGTGCCGCGGCAGCTTGAGCCAGCGTGGCGTCTCCCGCGCGGCATGCCGTAGTCGAAGCTGTCTCGTTGCGGGCGAGTCGCTGCTGCTGACGCGACAACACTGGCGGCGACACGCCCACAGATCAGGAGCCTTGAGGCCAAGCTCAACAGCCTCATCGCCACGGCCGAGGACAATGTTTCACGCAGCGACTCGATCACGGGTCACATGAAGAACGTGCAGCAAGAGCTCAACCATACACAGGAAAGAGTCCCTCCAAGACCGCCGCTTGCCCTTGCCGCGCCTTCCCAACTGACGCGAGTTACCCACTCTAGGCTCTGTACGACGCCAAGAGCCGCCAGATCGAAACCGAGGAGCACTTCAAGCAGCTCGCCGACCGCGAGACTGGCCGCCTGACGCTCGAGATCAAGCGCATCGGCAACGAGATCACCGAGATCACAGACCACGTAGGTTGCGCCGGGGAGCCAAGGATTCCAGTGATGCTTCATAAGTGCGCTGACATGGCCGCACAGCTCAACACGCTGCAAAACAACATCTACCGCGGCAATGAGCGCATCGAGGCCATCCGTACCGAGCTCAAACTCGAGAACGACGAGCTGGCCGAGTGGCTGCGTGTGCAGAGCGAGAAGGAAGAGGACAGCATGGCACTGGCCAAGTATTCCAAGGAAGACGAGGCCAAGATCAAGGAGCTCAATCTCGCGATTGAGAAGCACATGCAGGAGGTCAACCGCAAGAAGGCCATTCTGAGCGCCGAGGTGGGCGTTGTTAGCGGCTTTTGGCTGGACGCTTGCATGTTAATACTTGCCCCGGCCGTCCAAACCCAGGTCACCGAGACCCAAGTCGCTCAAATCGAGCTCGACAAGACGACGGAGGCGTTCAAGCAGCTGCACCAGGAGCGCCAGGACCTCATCAACCAATGGGAAAGCGCCATCAAAAACATGCAGAAGCGGGACGAGGATATTACCTCATCACAGGAGGTGTACCAAAGCCAAAAGGAAAAGATACGCCAGACTCAGGAGGTGCTGAAGGAGCGCCAGGACTTTCTTGAGCAGCAGATGGCGCAGAACACAGACACTGAAAAGAACATCGGCATCTGCGAGCGCAACGTGTGCAAGCTGCGGTACGACAAGCGTGCTTGATTCACGGAGAAGCCCGGATGATTGTATTCCTGCTCACATGCGACAGCGCAGCGAGCAGCACGCAGATGCGACTGCGTCTCTTCAGCAATATCGCGACGAGGTTGAAGTTCTTCGCAACACTCTCAACAAGTGTGCGTGTGAATGCCGCGCACGCGCAGCAGACTGAAAGCAGTGTGCTGATGCGAATCCAGCCGCCACCGAGCTCGTGAACAAAAAGGGCGAGCTTACGAACCTCAAGGGTGAGCTCCAGGACCGTCAGAACAAGCTCAGTGACGACCGCAAGGCGTACGAAAGTCTCAAGGAGAAGCTGTACCGCCTTGACGACGAGACAATGACGATGGAGGCCAAGGCTGAGGAAGTGAGGCGTGACCACGGTCATCTCGTCTCTCTACGTCGCTGACAGATCCCCTACCAGCTGCAAGAGATGCTTCGCCGCGAGGAGCTCAAGGACAAGGAGCTCGACAGACAGATCAAGATGCTCCGCGAGCTTCGTGGGTCCAGCGCAGAGCATGCATAACACAGGAGACAACGCTGTGCTGACTGTAGCCGCAGAATTCAAGAAGAGCCAGGAGCTGTTCAAGCTCCGCCAAGACGAGAAGAACATGAGCGCTGAGATTCTTGGCGGCGAGGCGGCCTTGCGCAACCTCAAGACCAAAATCAACAAGCTTGACCAGGAGGCGCTCAAGCAGCGTGCGATGCTATACACCATGGAGTTCCAGATCCAGCAACTCGAGCGGAAGCTCCGACGCGCACAAGGCGACCGTACCGACGAGGAAAAGGACATTCTGCTGAAACGCATCGAGGAGTTGAATGCGTCGCTTGAGGTGCAGACGGGCAGGTGGACGCTGCTGAACAACCAGCTCAAACGGTCCCAGGAGGATCTTAGGCACGCCAAGCGCCAGCTGGATGTGTTGATGCGCACCAAGGAGTCTATTATTGCCAGCATCGACGAGCTGAACATGTACAACGAGAGCGCTGTGAGGGTTATTTCGTCTGAACATCGTGCGACGCTTTGCCCGACTGACGGTTGATTTGCTGTGCATACAGTCGCACCAGCTTGCGGCCAAAACCAAGGAGAAGGAAGACGTCATGGTTGAAGAGAACATCCTGCGTCTTGAGCTCCGCAAGCTGCGCGGGTTCCTCAACTCGCGCGCGGACGAGGTCTTTACACTCGAGTCGCGGCAGGTCCAGCTCCAGCTTGCACTCGAGGAGCGTGCCAAGGAGATCGAGATCCACAAGGACATGCTTCGCATCCAAATCAAGAACGCCGAGGAGGAGCGGCACTCGGCTGCAGCCGAGCTGCGCGAGCGCGTGGGCAAGGTCGAGAAACTCAAGAAGCGATTTGAGATCCTCATGACGCAGTTTGCTCCCGAGGAGGGCGAGGAGGAGCACACGCAGGCGTACTACGTCATCAAAGCCGCTCAGCGTCGCGAGGAGCTGCAGCGCGAGGGCGACGAGCTCGACGCCAACATCCGCCGCGCTGAAAAGGAGATCAAGGCACTGGAGAACACGCTCAAGCTCATGAACGACCGCAACGAGGCGTATCGGCTCAAGTACGTTGGCGGTTGATGCCGGCGATGTGCACGACTGAGCTGCTGACGGCTATGGCTCGACAGCTTGTACAAGGCAGAGCTCGACAGCAAGGACCTTCAGCACAAGGAGATGCTCGAAACGGTGCGACGCGGGGTCGCGATCGGGGTCATTTGCGAGGCGATACTGACGCACGATTGGCACAGGAGTATCGCCAGGTCATGGAAAACTACAAGGCCAAGCGCGAGCAGATCCAGGACATGCAGCAGCGCCTGCAACTGCTCGAGCAGTCGCTGCAACAGGTTTCGGACGAGGAGGCGTCCAAGCTGCAGTCGGTGCAGCTGCTCGAGTCGCGGCTGCAGAACCTGCACCGCGAGATCCAAGAGCACAAGGTCAAGCGCGACCGCGCCAGCAAGCTGATCGAGAACGCATCGCGGCAGCTGCGCACGAAGCAGGGCACGGGGCGGCCGCAGGAGCCCACGCCCGACGAGCACGACTTTGCGGTGCGCAAGGCACGCGAGGTGGGCACGGCCGTGCTCACCGAGCTCAGCCGCCTGGCTACGCGCGCGCCAGAGTTTGCGGGCGTGCTGCAGGGCATGATGCAGCTGCACAACGTGCTGCCGCCGTCGCGGGCCCTGTCGCGCGTCAGCTCGCGGCCCGACAGCGTCGTCGGCAGCATGCGCGACGACGCGTCCGAGTCCGGCTCCAGCGGCAGCCGCACCAATGGCGGCGACGGCGGGCGTCGCGGCCTGCCAAGCCTGCCCAGTGCGCAGCGCAGCGGCTCGCAGCACGGCAGCCGCAGCGGTTCGCAGATGCAGCTCCATGGCCAGGGCCAGTCGTCGCAGCCGCAGTCGCGATCGCACTCGAGGTCGCAGTCGCCATCGCAGTCGGCGCCGCAGTCGGCGTCGCAGTCGCAGCACCATCTGCCCCAGCAAACGCAGCAGGCCCACTCGCGTCGCAGCTCGGCGGGGTCGGCGGCAAGCACGCCGCGCCGCATGTCGACCACGAATCTCAACGGTGAGCGATCGGGCCGGCGGTGATCCTCGCGCTGACATGTGTGCTGACGCTCATCCAATGCAACCAGACATGGCGGGGCTGCCCCCGGTCGCGGACGCGCCTGGCGGGATGCGCGGCTCGGTGACGCCGCCGCGGCAGCCACGAGGCCCCATCACGGGCGGCCAGCGCATCAAGCATCCCGGACGGCCGGGCTCTGCGTCAAGCGTCAGCTCGCACGGCAGCCGCGGCTCTCAGAAATAGGCCGAGCGTGCGCCAGAGACAGGCATCGCGGCAAGAAAGAAGCGACAGGCCTTGTTTTGGCTGATGTTTGCAGTTTGAAGGGGATGGCATGTCAGGACAAGAGTGGGATGCGGGGGCCGCGGTTGCTGCTGGCGGAAAGAGCTGGGGCAGGCAAGTAGTGGTTTGGCGAGGGCCGACGGAGGCCGCGGTGGATCATGGTGGTGCCTGCATTGTGTATCTGAGCGAGCACACACCGCCAGCAACAGCCGAGGCGGGAGGTGAGGGAAGAGCGGAGAGGAGGCGGGAGGGAGGGAGATCTTGGCGAGCAAAATGGAAGAGGCGCCGCCTGCGCGGATGCGGGGCGGTGTGTGCGGCGCCAGGACGAGAGGCGGGGATGCGTGCTGTTGCGCTTCAGCCAATGGGCTTGCGGCGCGTGGTGTCGTACTGGCGAATGAGCGAGGCTTGGCCGCCCTCGTTCTGCGAGAACGCAAAGCCCTTTGCGCGCTTGACGCGCTGGATCTGGCGGACCTTGTGGACGGCCTTGCGGAAGCGCTCCATGCGCGGCCTGTAGTCGGGGATGTTGTACTTTTGGATCTCCTGCGCAATGTGGTACGCCTGCGGGGCGTATGTGCGCTTGTAGTACTTCCAGACCAGGTCACGCAGGTTGACCATCACGGGCAGGAGGATGAGGGCAAGCCATAGGTTGGCGTTGGTGAACATGGGGTAGATCAGGTTGCGCAGCTCGGGCGAGAAGCCAGCGAGCGGGCCAATGAAGGTGTACGCGGGGAACAGGAGCATGAACGCGGCGAACGAGCCAAAGATGGAGAGGAACGTGATGTGGACCCAGTGGTCGGCAATCAGGCACGCCTTGATCATGACTGTGAGCAGCGTGGAGCAGTAGACCATGGAACCGAACGCCCAGTTGTCGACCACGCGGCCGTCGCTGAGGGTGCCCGACTCGCCGAGGATGAGCATCCACAGGCCAAAGATAGCAAACGAGTGCACAAACGAGTTGAGCAGCCAGCCAAAGAAGATGCGGTGGTTGTAGAAGACGCCGCGCTGGCCGAGCTGGTACATCTGCGGGTAGCGGTCGAGGACGCGCGCCGAGACGAACTGGTCAAAGACACCAATGGCGATCGGAGGCAGCAGCGTCCAGAGCACGTTGTAGGTCGACACCGAGGCCCAAGTCTCGAAGAGCGTCTGGCCCGAGAAGCCGTTGAAGATGGCGAACCAGAGCTGGATCATGTAGAGCGTGATGTTCTTGTAGAACGAGAACACAATGACCTTGCTGACGCGCGAGTACGCCCAGCCGCCGTGCACAAGCAGCAGCTTGCGCAGGTAGCGGAACTGGCCAATGGCAAAGTCGGCGGCGCGGGCGGCCTGCAGGCCCTCCATGCCGCTGATGCCGACACCAACGTGGGCAGCCTGGATCATGGACACGTCGTTCGCGCCGTCGCCTATGGCGAGCGTGACCGACTCGGTGACGCCAAAGCGCACTAGCTTGACGACGAGAGCCTTCTGCAGCGGCGACACACGGCAGCACACCACAGCCTTGCACATCATGGCGAGCTCGAGGAAAATGTACTTGATGTCGTCCTCGAGGGCGTACGTGAGCGTCTTGCCGTCAATGACCAGGACGAGGGGCTCGAGCTCGTACTCGAGGTCCTTGTCAAACAGACCGGTGGCGAGGCCGCCGCGCCAGAAGCGGCGCCAGGCCGAGTGCGGGGTGCGCTTGGGCGAGTTGTCGCCCATGCTCTTCTTGACAAAGTCGAGCTTCTGCTCGAGGTACTGCTTGGTGGCGATGTGCGTGGGCTCGTTGCAGATCAGGATGTTCATCTCCGGGGTGATGAGCTTGCACGAGAAGCCAATGTTGATGGCCGTCTCCTGGCGGTCGCCCGTGAGCACCCAGACCTTGATGCCGGCCTCCATGAGCGTGTGGATCGTGTCGGGCACGCCGTCCTGGAGCTTGTCTTCGATGGCGGTGGCGCCGAGCAGGGTCAGGTCGCGCTCGATCATCTCGGCCGCGCGGTCGAGGGCTTCGCCGCGGTTGTTGATGGTCGTGGCGGCCGTCTCGTAAACCTTGGCCCACTCGCGGTACTCGGCCTCGGGCACCTCGCGGTAAGCGAGACAGAGCGTGCGGAGACCCTCGTTGGCATAGTCCTCGAGGTGCTGCGAGGTGGCGTCACCGAAGCGGTCGCCGGCAGCGAGGCGCTCGTAAATGACCGTGTCGGCACCCTTGATGTAGAGCTTGATCTTGCCAAACGAGTCGCGGACGACGAGGGACATGCGCTTGCGCGTCGAGTTGAACTCGTTGACGTTGAGGATCTCGTAGTCGATGTTCTCGCCAACGGCAGCAATGGTCACGGACTTGGGGCGGCGGGTGTGGAACAGGAAGCCGAGCTGGCTGGCGCCGGCAACGAGGGCAGCCTCGTCGGGCGACGACGCCTGGTAGGTGATTTTGCTTGGGTTGTTCTCGTCGGCCTCGGGGATGACGGTGTGGCACACGGCCAGCATGGTCAGGAACTCTCGGATGATTTGCGAGTTCTCGTGCTTGTCGCGGTGCTCAATCAGCGTCTTGAAGTCGTAGTAGCCGACCTCCTTGCCGTGCTCGTCGACGCGGATGCGCTTGTCCTCGGGGACGGTCTCGGCGTAGGCGATACCGCCGATCGAGGCCATCTTGAACTCCATGATGTTGCGCGTCAGGGTGCCCGTCTTGTCCGAGAAGATGTAGTCGACCTGGCCGAGCTCCTCGACGAGCGACGACGTGCGCGCGGTCGAGGGCGTGTCCGACTCCTCGTAGTACATGTCGAGGTCGGCGTTGATGAGCGTGCCGAGCGAGAGCTTGACAAACTCGAGCGTGACAATGAGCGAGAGCGGGATCAGGTTGTTGAACAGAATAATGTAGGTCAGGATGTTCCAGCCGTAGTTGGACGGCGCCTCGTCGCGCGAGATCTGCAGGATGTCGCGCTCAAAGGACTGGTTGAGCTGGCGCAGCAGCTGGCCGGTGGCGCAGGTGACGGTGATGACGATAAGCAGCATGAACAGGATCAGGATCTCGGTGTTGACGATGGCGTCGACCTTGGTGCCCTTGATCGGGGTCGGGGTCGAGTTCTTCATGAGCTTGGTCTCGTGACCCGTGAAGACCACGACGCCGTAGATCCAGCGGGTGTTGCGCAGTTGGGCGCCCTGCAGCGTCGAGCGCGGCGGCCAGCGTCAGCAGGGCGGCGGACTGCGGCGCGGGGCGGCGTGCGACGAGAGTTGCTTACGCGGAGGAGAAGCTGGGCCGGGTCGAGCGGAACCTCCTTGCCGCGCAGGCTGAGCGTGGCCTCGTACGTGTAGAGCGAGTTGTTGGGCATCTCCGATTTGATGAAGCCCTCGGCCTTGGCGACCTCGTCGGGCGACAGCAGGTGGGACGTCTCCTCGAGGCCTTGGCGGATCTTGAGGTTGGTTTCGCCGTCGAGGTTGCTGGTTTCGATGTAGCACAGGGCGTCGGGCTCCGAGGACGAGAGCAGGACGAGGTCGGCGGGGAAGTACTGCGAGTTCTCGACACGCACAATGTCGCCGACGACGACGTCGCGCCAGGGCTTCTCGACAAAGGCGGTGCCCTGGAGCACCTTGCACATGCGGGCGTTGATCTCTGCATCCTGGCGGTGGCGCTTGAGGTCTTCGAAGATTTCCTTGATGGCGGTGAGGATGAGCACGACGGTGAGGGGCAGGATGGTACCGACGCGCGATGTGGGCGAGATGCCTGGGATGAGCTGCGGGCGGCACAATGTCAGCTGGCTCTGCTCTGCCTGGCGCAGGGCAGGCAGGGCAGGCAGGGCACACGCAGGGCAGGGCGGCGCAGCCCGGGGCTGGCGGAGGCCGGTGGGGCTCAGGGCACGGGGG